>VYZW01019037.1:2569-30807 GCA_013401315.1 Balaeniceps rex | reverse complement strand
GAAAAGTAACTCTAACTCAGCTGAAACCAGGACAGATTGTCAAGAGTAATCTGGTGCCAAGAGAGATTTGAAGGCTGTCAAACAAAAAGGAACAGACCTCCAAGGAATTTTTAGTGGAACAGATGAAAGCTGACATCAAACACAAAGTGTGAATGAGTAATGAATTCCTTAATGCTTAGAACTGAATCAAAGTTCAATAAATACATCTGCTTTGGTTAAGAGATGTTGAGAATCTGTTAACAGGAGAGAAGGAAGACTTACACTCCTTGGGCAAGATGAACAAACTCTTTTAGCCAAGATGCTGTTTGTTCAGTCTGTCAAGACACATTCAGTGCCATTCTTGTGCAGGTGTTTACAGGCAATATGAAGCATGCTAAAATTTCTTAAGATATACAGTGCTCTAGACAAGCATAATTAATTAGACAGATACAACTCTTCTCAGGACCATTTTCAGCACAATTGTTCTGCCAATAAATGTTCACTCTCATCTATATACTACTTTGCTTTGAAACTATTCTGAAAGACTTGAGGTCACAGTAATAAACACCACTCCTAGGTCTTCTTTCATTTGAACAGAGTCCAAGAAATCCTGAGTAGCTGCTGTGCAGAGAACACTGTACACACAGGGCTGCCATGCCAGACAGTGCTGTCAGTGAAAGGACAGCCTTACAGGTACAGGAAGGTGGCATGGCCAGTGCAACCGAGGAAGAAGATACAAGAATTTGGGTACATCTATTTGTTTCCTTCAATTTGAAAACAACCCAAGGCTTGAACGAGTTCAAAATTCTGGCCCACAGTGATGCCTTAGTGAACCAAGAACAGTACAAATAGCCCTGCCACCTGTCCACACAGACACTTAATGACATCAGAAGCTGACCACTGAAAAACATGCAAGTACTAATGTTACCAAACATAATTTCTCTTCAACTCCCAGGGATCTGTTTTATATAAATCAGGTTTATCAGGCTCTGGAAGCCTGTGTTTCTAAAGGGACTCTGGACAACTTCACTCTCAGTGAAAGGCAAGTGTCTCATCTCATAATTTATTTCCCATGTTCTCCATCAGGAGAAAACATTGTATTATTTGCTTATGGCACATTTAAGCAATTATTTTAACTTTCAACTCCTTATACAAATTCAGATATTTTTGGTCAATGAATACAAATGTCTATCAGTGCTACAACATTAATTATCAGATGGGAGCAGACTGTCACTAAGAATGTAGTTGTCACTCGTGAACAACTATTCTGTCAAGATCTGCATAACTAAATAAAGCCTATCAGCCCGGATGGCTACAAAAAACAATTAACAAAACTGGCCACTCAAAGTGATACTAGTAGATCAATTTTCTGAACTTAGGTTTTTGACTCATGGTCAAATACATGTGCTAAATTAGTCACGTCCTGTCCCTAGGGTATACAGGTAAGCAAACTGTTACACTCCTAAATATATGACAGCAGATGAAGGAGAAATCCCTGGCTGAGGATCTGCAGACCTGAACTGGCCAGAGGACCAGGTGGACATCTGGCTTGAAGGAACTATTGGGTCCAACAAACTTCAAATAACTGCTTTCACTGGGATTGAGGGGGAACGTTGGTCACTGTAGGATTATACGAATTATTTTCTCCCTCTCCATACATACAGATAACTGGGTGGGTTGTCAGAAGTCTGTAGCAATAGCTTTTGGAGACACTGCAACTTCAGCATAAAGGAATGCAGAAAATTAATATTGAAGTGGAACATGGACAGAATTATTTCTGCAGGGGTTGTACACGGCCTCATTTTAGTGTTCATTTATGGCACAATGCACCGGCTTACATGGATATCCTCTGAGGTGTACAGTACTATTTAATAACACCAGCCATAAAGTTACTAATCATGTTTCTAGCATGGATAAGAGCTGAACAGACTTGGGTCTAGCCTTAGTGACACCCTTTAAGACCTTGTGATTAAGTGTTTTTGGGTGCAGCACAAGCAAAGGCTCTGTTCAATGCAATTAAGATTGCAACTGTATCTACTCTGTCTGATAAAGTGGCTAGGAACCAGCAACTGAAGAAAAATGTTTGTGCATTCTTATCCACATCCAGATTGTCAGCGTCATGTTCCAAGTTTGACTAGGTCTTTTACTTCCACCTCCACTAAGTACTTAAAAGCCATTCAAGCATTCAAACTCCAGCAAACGTCCACTCTAAAAATTAATAGTAATCTCATGTGCTTTATAACAAGTTTTAATGACAGGGTAGAAAATTTGTCTCTCACATTGCCCAGGCATTTAAATGAGGGCACATACTACTTTAGGGTAGCTACTGGAGAGTGAAATGAACTCATCGTCGCTTTCTACAACCTGAATTGAACAACTCTCCTGAAAGCAAAAGAAGAGCGGCGCCCTTCTTAGCAGAAGAAACTGAACTACTGAAATGGCTCTTGCACAAAGTTAGAGATTGCAGCTTACTTTGATAAATCCTCTAGTATTTTATTCTCATGTAAGTTATTGGAAGAATAGCATGAAGAACCTTTCCAGATTAGTTGTAACAACATATTATTTGCTGGAGATAACCTCCAAGAAGCCTGTTAACTACTTCCATTGCTCCTGAAATGTTCCTGTAGTTTCAGAAAAAGATATAGATCATAAGTAAATGCAAAGGCACAGTGTATCTCCTCACACTGAGCGGCAGATCTGCAATCTACTTCTCCTCCCCTTCAACTTCCAATATGAAGCTGGCATCCCAGTCTTCAAACATACCTATGAATTCATTTGAAAATGTGGTAGCAGTCCCTTTTACAGGTAGCAGCACATGACATCCAAAATGAAAAGCATGATTGCTTTAGGGTTAACTCCACCAAATGAGCTCTCAAGCTGAGCTTTCACAGGTCGATATTCTGTTAGATACAGAGGGAACAGTGCATACTGGCCAGAGGAATTCATAGCAAAATGCGAGAGAAATGGGTGGATTGTCCAACATATGAATATCGGTGAGTTGCTTAATTGAAAAAAAAACCCAACCACTCTGAAGTAATCACAATATTTTAAAGCATCTTTTACCAAATAATAACACCATACCAACAAGTAGATCAATAGCAAGTTTTAAACTCTTTGCAGAGTAATGTCTAGTTACTTTGTAGCTAGAAACTGGAGAAAGGTGTAACACCCGCTTCACCAGTGGATAACATAGCTATTCATCTGTTAGCTATAAAATATTGGTAATTAGCAGCCGGTTTCTATCACTCACACAGCACTGCAGTTAACAACTGTGCAGCAGTCAAAATGGCTGAAGTTGGCAGAGTGGTGTTCTGGATGTGGCTGGGCCTTGCCACATTCAAAACTTACATTCTAGGTTTCTAACAAATCAACCTCATCTCTGTTGCCTCATGTAAAATGATTATGAAAGTATTGAAAGGCTTTTCTCTAAGAGTTTTCTAGGATGCAATTAATAAATACAATAAAATGTAAACATCGTATGCTTAACTGGAATTTGAATAGAAAAGATGAGATTGGAATCTCTCAGTTTCCCACCACTGTTTCAGGCAAGTTTCCCTGGATCACAGAGCATTTCAAAAGCATGCAGCTCTGTCAGAAACAAATCAGAGGGTTTATAGCCGTAAATCAGCTCTAAACTCGTTAAAATGATGCTCTGAAACTTCAGCTCTGAAGCTCTAAACGTAAAAACATTGTTAGAATTACTTAGTTTTTGCAGATAAGGGCCACAGTTACTATCTTCTGAAAGCAGCACTTTATGCCATAGTCAATATTATATGCCTAAATAGCATGAATACTCCATGCTTTTCAACAGTAGCAAGCATTTTAAACTTCATGTTAAAGCTTTTCTTAATTTTTTTTAAGCTCTTATGACATCAGATTCTCCTGGGATTGTGCTCTTCATGGATGATATGTTGACTAGTCTGGATTTGTTTTTGCGGTTGACATTGTCAAGCAGATATGGAAAAATCGTTTCTACTCTAAGAATCTGGGAAATTCTGGGAATCAGAACAGAGCTTAATATAATTTATGGCAGGCATCAGGGAGTACTTAATTTAAGTCTTATAGAGTGGCTTTTTCACAGGCATCATCACTGCAACAACTACCACACTGCTATGCATGGTGGATTTCCTGCCCTTTCTTACGTGCCAGCAGAAAGCAGATGACATCAGCTACAATTGCTTTATGATACTACTGTAGATGAATTTCTGATAGCTCCTTCAGGTCACTTTCTTGCCTCTGACTCTAAATTTATGATATGCTTAATAAAACCATGGAAGCACATAGGATGAATTCTACAGAAAATCACAACTAAGAAGATTGACTAGTCAGAAAAACGTAACCAAACAAGCTGAGCATAACCAAAGAGTAATATCCTAACAGCTCTGAAGGAGATTAATAACCTTTACTAGTTCTAATGACATCATACTTGGATGGAGTAAACTCATGTAGTCACTAAAGGGCACCTGATTTGTGTATCATCATGAAACAGTCCTCCTCTCCATTTTGACAATTTGGCTTGGAAGTAAAATTAGTATGTTTCTCTGGTCTTTAAAGCAGATTAATAGCTGCTTTAAGATGACTGTACCACCTAATTAAAAATTACAAAATAAATCAGGCCTGTGAAAAAAAAGCCACCTCTCCCTATGTTTCGTTCAAATCCAGTTAAACATTTTCCATGAATTTTCACATTAAGTTATTTGTTTCACAAGACTTATTTCCTATTCTTCTTCAACTGAGTAAAGAGGACATTCACACTGGCAAAATATTTTTCTTTAGGAAAATGTATTACTTAAAATTCTGCATTTCAAAACTACACACTACAGAGCTAACAACAATAAAATGATCCACAACAATATTTGAATACTAATAAAAAAATAGCAATTCTTCAACTTTCCTGTGTTTAATTGAATCAGCTATTTCAGTGTATTGTGGGAATACATTTATCAGAATCAGTAGAGACCAAATGTTAATTATGAAGGCCAAGCACAAATGAATAATCTTACATATAGACCCTGGCACATTAGAACTGCAAAGCACTCTGCAGATCTTATTTTATGAAAAAGTACTAAGAGCGCAAATGTATAGGCCCTTAGGAAGCAATTATCCCTAAAAGATTTAGCTATAATTCAATCTGAAATATTATAAGAGATTTTTTAAAAATGGTTTCACAAAGAAGAGGATTATTTTACTTTAACTATGGAAATAGGGGCCCACATGCTTCTCTGAATGACCTCTGTGCAGTTGTGGGCATTGCCTGGAGGGAAGATTTGAAATTGGGCTTTTCGTTCAATTAATACAATCCCCTATGACCAATAAGAATATTATAAAAATTAGGAGTACCAGTTTGGCATTGTGTGACCACATCACTATAAGGAATGTTCTATGCAATAAGTACATTAAATATGGAAATTTTAAATCACGTACTGCTAATATGTATGACAGTGATTAGTTAACAAGAGCTATCTTACCAAACACGTGCAGATGTTATATTGCACAATAAGATGAAATGTCACAGTATAGGTCTATCCAGCATGCCTTATGTGTCATATGGGTTTTTTGTCACATGATCCTCAGGTGTGACATGAGATTTAAAAGTGTAAAAACAAAAGTATGCCCGAGTGCTTACATCACTGATCCTGGATCTGGCCAATTTACCACCACCACACCTCTCCCACAGTTACAAGCTGTGTCTCTGCTGCTTTGCCTCACTCAGGAGTCTATGGGCTGCTACTGCCTCAATGAAGGGTGGCAGTAGCCCTGTGAGCTAATATAACTAAAAACAAAGCTGAAAGCTTGCAGCTTATCTTGCCTATTAGACCATACCACGAGTGGAATGAAATAGGTTTCTTGTGGATTGGTCTTATACTTTTTTTCCTTCTAAGCAACTCGCTATTGTGAAATTATTTTAAAAAGTAAGAAAGAAACAATACCCACTGGGTTTTGTTGTTAAGTGTATTTTAGGAACCCATAGAGGTAATGATCTTATCTTTTATCACAAACTTTTATGCCATTCTTAATCTAGCTGATCCCGATTACTGTATTTTTATCCAGTTAAGACTGCAAGTATCCTTGCACCACATCTGATGTTTACACTTCCGTTACTCCCTGAAGAAAATCTAAAGCAGATCAAATTCCTCATCTGCCACCTATGACCAGAATACATCTTTTGCCAAACTGAATCAGACAACATTAATTAAGTTTAAGACAGTAGGGAAAATTAAAGATTTAAAAAAAACAAACCAGAAGACTTTCTTAACAGAAACTGTCCTGGATAGACACAGAAGAAATACCTGGATTCCTTCTGCAGGACAGGTGCTTACATCTGAATTAACAGCACATAGCACAGTTCCCAGTTTGCAGGTGGAGGTGGTTAAAGTAAATGTAGATCTCTGGATCATGGTGAAAATAAAAATAGTTGTGTTGATATTTAACCCTGCACCACAGAGACAAATGGCCTGTCCTATTTCTCTGAAAATGGTCAGATGACCAGAGGGTGATCTGCAGCAGAGATTCTTGGGTCTGTACATGCACTCTGCGTCTAGCACTTACGATAGCTCCTGAGCACATGCAAGAGGCAGGAGGCAGCAGCTAAGAACAAGAGGGTTTCACAGGGTGTGTGCCAAGACACCACAGTGCGTTCGTTACCTGTGAGGGGTTCCGGCTGGATATTTCTCCAACAAGGAGCTCTGCCACTGACAGCAGCAGGAGTGCCCCGGCCAGCCGCAGCCAGGCCCAGAGCACCGGTCAAACCCATTTCTAAAAGAGTTGCTGACGTGACTTTCACCCCACGTTTTCTAGGCTGTAGCTACACTAAAAAGGGGTGATAAGCTTTTCATTTACATGAGTGCTTAGGTCAGGATGAATGTTCATATGCTGTATATCAAAGCTGACGACTATTGCCAATATTTCATAGGGACATTTTAAAGTTTTCAAGGTCAAGAATCCAACTTGACCCATTGGCCTCTTAAGAGAAGTACTCCGATGGACCTGTCCTCACTGTAGGGAACAGTAATATGAACTGAGACAAACTCTACAGAGGTACAATATTAAAAAAAGTTCAACTTTACCAAAAATTGAAAAGCATTCCTTTTTTCCTCCCCAGACTCTCATCTCTAAAAGACTACGACCAATTAACCTCTAACCTCGAAAAATCAAAAAATGCCTGTGACAGCCAGAAATTAAACTCTTTAAAGATTAGGTGCTGGGAGAGCAATATCAGGCTTAGAATGAAATCCTAGTAACACCATGAACTATTAAGTCATTTCTTGCTCTGAAAATATAATTATTCCATAAGCATTATGTCAGGCAATATTAAATGTAAAAAGTGTAGTTTCGGTAAAACATTTCTGTTTTCTTACAGAAAGACTCTGTGCATAATATTTTCAATGACCCAGAAAAAACAAATCAGCATGCAACTAATGAAAAACAATACTATGTTCAATAAGTAGCATGCTTGGCAAGCACTAACTTTTAGCGATATCAGATTCAAAACAATACTATTATTGTGATCAGAAATATCCCTGAGTGTTTACGATCTCTATTTCTAGTCATCTGAGGATGGATTGCTTTCAGTATTGCACACCTGATTTTGTAATATTCACCATAGATTCTGACGGCAATTATAAATGCATGGAACCTACAGCATTTGTGTGGCACACAGCCTCTCTCCGTTTATTCATTACACTTTTTTTTTTAACTGAGAAATGTCAAACTACACAAGGATTTACCTTAATTCCTATACTTTGCATCAGTCAAGTTGTTGCATGAATAATGATGTTTCCTGACTATTAAAAAAAATGAAAAAGGAGGCAGAGGAAAATCTGCCTATAAATGAGATACGTTTAGATCTTACTGCCTAAATCAAACACAGTTTTAAAACGACAACACAGTATCAAAAGAGTAACTTCTCTATTTATATTCTCTCTCCACTACCCATAAAAGAGATTTTTAAGAATATAGTGGTTGAACAAGTGCACACAATGCTTGCACGTCTTACCTGGCATAGTCTCTTATTCTGGCTAGTGGTGAGATTGCTGGTTATGTAGCTATCAATTCCACTGACGTTACAATTTCCCTTTCTCAAAGCAGCAATAACCTGTCACTTTATACTGTCCTTTCTCTGACCCTCTCCTGCTTCTCTGCTCATTTTTATTCTTATTGACAAGACTTATTATTCCTCCTCCCAATTCCAACTAGCTACCCTTTTGCAAATAGTAGTATCAACTATATGGTCACTGGTAGTATAGGTCAACAATGTTATTAATATAGCACACACTGCTGGGAGCCGATCAAACAGCCATGCTTTAAAATATTAGTTTTGCAAAGGTATCATGAGGCAAATAGTTGCAGTTTTCTTCACGTTATAAAATGTAATATTGCTAGGACAGACCCCAAGAATTTAGCGTTAATTACTAGCCCAATAATTTGGAGGATATGTTATTTTTTTCTTTTTGTTTTCATACACAAAATAAAATAAAACCATAACAGAAGGGTGCTGTATCTGTGTTTAAAGAAGGGGTTGTTGGCAAACACCATAGCTCACTTCTGCCGAAATGTACACAACTGATATATGCAGCCCAGAAAGCTGGCACCAGGGGCTTACAACCTTAATTTGCCTGCAAGAAGAAATGGAGATTTACCTTCAGAGCACGTTCTTGATTGTTTTCAGCGGTCAGATGTCTCGTGTTGTTTGCTGAAGTCTGGTTCTGCTCTTTCAGATGATGAAGCTCCTGCTCCAGCCGTTTGCACTGCAACGAGGAAAGAATCCCATTAAGTAGAGGAGTGTGGGCATATTTTTTTCGACAAGCCAAATGAATTAACGTAAATAACCCCATCACCATTTCTGCAGTAGTGAAAGCATCAGACAAAAGCAAGTTACAATCCCAGACCAGTACTAGAGCTACGTTTTTTTAAATGTGCATCATTATTCAGTTTCTTCTTGGTCCAATTGTATGCCAAAAAAGCTAAGTTTAGTATCAGATAAAGACATTTCGCAGAATGTTTTAAAAAGTCTTAAAAACGTTGGGTGAAATTTCTGCTCCTAGCTATGTATTTTTCACACTAACAGATTCACATAAATTCCCAAACACACACCACGTCTTGAAAGAAAAGAAGTTTTGAGATTGTTTTGTTTAAATATTTAACTTAATGACGAAGAATGAAAAATTTAACATTTGCTACTGTGTGCATACACGCATACATTTATTGCTGTCAGTCGTACATCTATTTTAAAGATTAAAGATCTGCAAATTGTGAGCTAAATTATATTTCACTGGTTTTTATGGTAACCGTAAGAGGTCTTGCCCAGTTACCTTGGTTTGAAAGAGAAATTAGTTGTCAGCAGACAGTTCATTGTCTTATGAAAAAACCCGTTTTACAAAAAAAGGCAAACAAAACAAAGTACCAGGAAGACATAGGGGAACAGCTGTTAGAACTAGGGAAAACCACAATATTAGCAGGAACATTTTAAAGCAGTATATTACAAGCAAGTGGTTTGGATATCACCACCAAAACCCAAAGCTCATAGACTCTGTTGGAACAAAAGACAATTAATTTATAGAAAGTATTTTAAGAAATACTTTCTGAAAACACTAGTAAAAAAGGAATGAGAATCGTGATGTAATGCCCATGTAAGCATTGCTATCTCAAATGAAAGACCTGGAAACATCAGTCTCTTGTGCTATCTTAGTGACCACGGAAGACGCAGAACTGAGCTTCCCATCAAGTGTATACAACCTATTCCTAAGCAATTCAGTACGTGGGACAATGAAGCATGGCTCATGTCAACTCAAAAAAAGAAAAAAAACCTGTGAAACAGAGAGCTGTAGGACTGCAAAGATTATAACTGAGGTCTAAGTAAAATAAGGACTACTAAAGGATCTCAAGACAGAAATTTTAAAGACATACCAATACATACACTTCTTAAACACAAAATAAGTCTTTAACAATGTGCTGCACATCAGGTATCCAGCAGAGTGTATAAAACAGAATCATTCAATCCTATATTTGAATAAGTTTTAAACAATTGTAGGTGTCCAATAGTACTATTAAAAAAATTCAATTCACATATCTGTTGCTGTATTTCATTATTTCTATTAGAAATTTGCGCCCATTTCTAATAGGATTACTCATTTTAAAGGCAGCAAATCCCTCTGGCCTAGTGCATTCTCTCAGTGTCTGTTGTAAAGTTCCTTAATGCACAGTTTCATTTTTATTGCAAGAAAAAGAGAAAAAGACACTTTCCCATAAAACAGGGAAATACAGAAAAAATGTTAAGATACATTTGACTGCAAATATATTTACAGACTTGAGACATTTAATGTCTATGTTTATCTCACACACACAAAAAATCACAAATCACAGAATCACAGCTGTAATTCTTTTTCCATGTCCAGAATGAAAATTATGTGTCTGCAGACCTGAAGGTGCTAATAAAACTACTGAAGAACTAAACCCAGATTGTGCAGTTTTTTTCTCTAGCTTACGTGATCTAAACACCATTTAAAAAAATAAAATCAATCTACTACTCCAGGTATTATTATGACACACGTTACACCATGTAAGACCAGCAGGCCTCTCACTTTTCTGCTTTGCCAACACTCTTCAAAACAGTGCTTTGGAATTCCCAATTTGACAACAGCACACATTTTTTATAGTAAATATTATTAAAAAGGCCAAAATCTCAATCTACCTTTAAAAAATGAATTTATATTCATGCTATTTTCTTGATTCCAAAAGAGAAGTGAAAATATGCTAAGAGCAAAACCTAGCTACAGGACCATACGGAAAAAGATCTTGATGTACAGGGCAGGTTGCACAACTAAGGGCATGGGTGCAATTTTATTCTGCTCTCCACTCCTGTGAAGACAGGACAGCAGAATAAACAGTAGCAGTGGGACTCTAGTATCATGCAGCATATAGAGCACATACGATAAAGATGCAACACAAGTAACATAAAATGTATGAACCACCCTATCAAGTCAGCCTTGACATGATTACATTTACATCAATCTTGGTAGCATTTTGTAATTCATCTTTAAATTCATTTCCACTAAGAATGTTGATATCTGAAAAAAACTAGGCATATTCAATCAGCATACTGTTTGAATCCATTTTAAGGGTATAATTGAAAGAAACGGTAATCTAATTTGACCTTTGCACATAAGTGTCTTGGTATGTTGGAAACAATGTATTAACTGAAGATGTTCTGAATTATCAATCCAAATGTGTTTATTCCTAGCTGTCTAGGAAGTAAAATCTTTAATTCTCCTGTTCATGAAAGTATTATAATAACACTCTTAAATGGCAACATTGTGTATGTCTTACTAAAATTTTATACTCTACAACATTAAAACATTAAAATAGCATTCTAAAAGCAAGCACTTTTTTTGACAACAAGAGCATATGAAATTTCTGCGTAATCTTGCTGTAAAGAAAAGTTTTTAAAATAGAATTTAAAACAATGCAGCCCTTCTATTCATTTGAGCCAACATTTTTTGAATTCTGTGTCATTGGTTGTTAGCAAGGTCCAGTAAAAATAGATGTTCTTTTAAAGAACATGTGTTTTTATTGGTTCACTCCAGGGCTCTAAAATGCCAACAGCTGCAAGTAAGAAACTGGATTTCCTTCTAAAAACATATATAAAAATACTTTTTGGAGCACAGTGAAGGGACGATGTCTTCATCGTCCAATTCAGTACTGGCAAAAAGGAAATATTGGATGTATCCTTTTAAGAAAACTGAAAGCTAAAGGAAGTGTTTCATTTTAAATATTACAAATAAGAATGTCTAAATCCTGTTATCCCAAATTTGTGAAAATTCATACTTGGGAAACCTTCAAAGAGAATCCACTTAAAGTCAGAGACAAAATATTTCGTGCAACACAGGTTGCCTAAACATCTGATCTGAGGTGTAATTGTGCACTTAAATGGAATTTCCTGTAAATTTAACACTTTATGAAAGACAGGCTGTTAACTAAGAAAACTGCTTCTTTACCTCAGATACTTTGAGTACATCAAGGAATATGAGAGCCGTGTAGAAGGATGTCAAAGAGAATATGCCTTGATCAGAATGCTAAAGCCTTTGCTAAGTAAAGGATATTAAAGTCTCATTGTTGTGTTTTAACCCCAGCTGGCAACTAAGCCCCACCCAGCCACTCGCTCACTCCCCCGCAGTGGGATGGGGGAGAGAATGAGAAGGGTAAAAGTGAGAAAACTCGTGGGTTGAGATAAAGACAGTTTAATAGGTAAAGCAAAAGCCATGCACGCAAGCAAAGCAAAACAAGGAATTCATTCGCCACTTCCCATCGGCAGGCAGGTGTTCAGCCGTCTCCAGGAAAGCAGGGCTCCATCACGCATAACGGTTACTTGGGAAGACAAACGCCATCACTCCAAACGTCCCCTCCTTCCTTCTTCTTCCCCCAGCTTTATATGCTGAGCATGATGCCATATGGTATGGAATATTCCTTTGGTCAGTTGGGGTCAGCTTTCCCGGCTGTGTCCCCTCACAACTTCTTGCACACCCCCCGCCTCCTCGCTGGTGGGGTGGTGTGGGAAGCAGAAAAGGCCTTGACTCTGTGTAAGCACTGCTCAGCAATAATGAAAACATCCCTGTGTTATCAACACTGTTTTGGTCACAAATCTAAAACATAGCCCCATACTACCTACTACGAAGAAAATTAACTCTATCCCAGCCAAAAAGAGCACACTCACAAATGGTAACGAGTCATTTTATAAACGTTTCACACAAACAATCCGCCAAGTATTAGCTTCATCGTGTGGTCTACTGTGTGCATTCAGAGTTCTGTAGCCAGAGAGACAATACTGAAGATACAACCCCCCCGCAAAAAAACAACCAGAAAAAGGTTTCCTCTCTTCTTTCAAACCCTGATGTTTCGTCTCCTCTCTGTATACATTTCCCCCAAAAAGTCTCCTACCTTAGCTAGCCTCATTCAGATGGTAACATACTTGTCAGACAGTGAACCTTTTTAAGCCTACTCCAAGAATTCCTTGAGCAACCATCAGTTCCAACTGCGTACAGTTTTCACTACATCATCCATTCCCAGCAACAGGCACTCAAGCTTCTCTTTAACCATGTTTCCACAGTGCAACCCAGCTGCGCTCTTCTAAATGCACGCAGTCTTTCAAAACAAATACCTCTGTATCCAGCACAAGATATATCACAAGCAGCTAAGACACAAAATGAAAAGCAAAGCAGGTAACATACCAAAAGGTTAAGAAGAGTTTCAGACAGGAAAGAAAGGATAGACAGCAAGTACACCTGTTCTTCCATCCCATCTTCTAATTTAAACCATTAGGCTACTGGTGAGCCTTTTTTAACGAGCATCAGCTAACAGGATTCAGCAGAACAAGGATGTTTGTGAGAGGCACCAGTTCAACCTGCAGCAGGTGCTGACCCTTTTCAGTGACTATACAGGTGGGAGGGTTGAGAACACCACAGGGAAAAATCCAGACAAACTGCAAAAAGGAGCACCTGCTAAAGTGGATACCAATGGAAAGGTCAAGAAGTGGACCAGGAGAATATCACTGGGTGAAGTCCTTGAGGCTCACCCAGAAAGATACTGTTAAAAGATGGTCCTAGTTCCAGGTACACAAAAGGAGTAAAGATGGTTTACAATGAATTGAGTATTTCAGAAGATAGAAAAATCAATGCAGATAACCACTTAATAGTGTTTGGCCTTTACCAGAAAATGAGGTTGCATTAACATATCAAACATAACTTTAGCACTTGTATAAACAAATCATCTTTAACATGCTGTCAGCTTTTCGGCATTTTCTTCTTCGACTTGCACTTGTAACATGTTAACAAGGTGTTATGGTGCCTGCCATGTCTACTGATTGATGAGTTATTTTTTGATTGTTACTTAACATGATTCTTCAGTGAGGTATTCTGAAAGTAAAAGGTACAGACATGACACAAGAGTAAATAAAAATCTGCAAGCCATTGGAGAAATAACATTAGTAGGGACGAAGACGGAATACAGCAAACCACTAACATTGAGCAGAGCAACCCCCTGCCCCCAACCATTTGGCCCCCGTGCAGTTTGTTTATATGAAGACAACACCTATCCCCAGAGGCCTCATGCAGAAGCATATTTAACTCTGCGCTACTCAGATCAATCAGACTGTTCACATGCTTTCAAAGAGACATAAATGTTTTGCTACACTGGGGTCTCTTGCTCTCATCTCACTGAACTAGATAGTAATGTCAGGTGCATTACTCATTTTGTATTTCAGCGCAGATCTGACCCAGGGAAAGGGTACCGTGACACTCCTTGGCTGAGGAAGCAACAGCTAAAGCTGAATATAACAGAAAACTGTAACACTTCCTTACTAGAAATGCAGTCTCAGTGGCTATTTAATCCTGTTACATCTATATTTGCTTTTAATATTAACATATAGCATACAATGTTTTCCATCATCTTTCATTAAAAGTAATCTAAACTAACCCCTCCTGAACTTACGGCAATATGCTAGGGAAAAAAAAAAAGAGTCAACACATTATGCCATTTATATGCTAGGAAAAAAAAGGAATTGATTTGTCTCTGTTAATACAGTTATGAGGGTCAAAGTCTAATGAAACGAATGTACTAGGACTAAGATGAGGCCAAATTCTGCACAAAGTTCTTTCCTGAATTCTGAATTACACTGGATTGTCTCATCCAATTAGTACACACAAAAGATAGCATTTTATGAAAATATATTTGTTCATCTAGAGCCCTTGTCAAAATCTGCAATGCTTATAACCTTAGGAATCAGCACTGGCATAAACACACAAGACTCCACAGATGAGATTGGTGAAAAAAGGGACAGTACGTAGATGGAGGTACCACACGTGCCTGCCCTGTTCTTGTATCCTCCTGAAGCCTAGACTATTGGCTGAGTGGGGTCAGGGTGGTGAGGTAGGTGGATCTTTGGTCTGATCTGATCCCATCCAGTCAGTCGTATGTGGTCTCCATAGTTTAATAATGGATCTTGTACATAAACACAGCCTCCCACAAATAGCTTCATTCTGTCGTTAAATTTAAGGTAACATATTTTTATTCAAGTCAGACAAAAATTGAAAGTGAGTGCTTTGTCACTTACCATGGGTCAGCTGGTGCATAATTACTTGATTGCATATCAGGGCCTTCACTTTAAACAGTGAGTACTCTATCACATTCTGTGGACTTTTATGCATGAAGGCCTTGCTGAACTGGGATCTCAATTACTGAAGTAGTGAGAAATAAAAATAACCTAGTTCCTACTCAATAACTTGGGAAAATGGTTTATGTTCTCCATATTATGGGAAAGTAGGAGTCCATTTGAATGTCAGATGAACTATTTTCCAACATTTTTTTTTCCTTTATGCATTTTAAACAAAATGCTCATCAGCAAAGTAAATGACACACCACATCTTGACAGAAAATGCACAAATACCATCAAAAGATGAGCTTATGGGATACAAAGATCCTACTACTACACATCATAATACTTTTAGAAGTGATAAATTGCAGATACATGTTGAAATTAGTTAACACATATTCACTGCAACAAACAACTGAAGTACAAATAATTATTCTAGACACCAAACATGAAAAAGATGAAGAAACATGGCTACTTTTTCACCTGTTGTATTTTTTAAGTCATCGCCTGTGGAAACCCGAATACAATGAACAACTACGTGAAGCAAAGAAAAACAATTCAACTGATTCTTCTCTTAGTTTATTATTTTGTTCGCCTCCTCTTACTTCATTTGTAATGATCTGCACTTCAGAGTAGCAGCTCCCAGCTCAAAGATGCCGAATGGAATGCAAGTGTTCTCAGTTCGACAGCCCTTCTCTCTCCCTCCCCTCAATATTTTTTTTTTGAACAGTCTGCCCCTTGTCCCAAATTCATCATGATTTCTGGAGAGGCAAACATCTTGCGCCACTTGGATGCTGCACAACTCTTTCCTTTGCAGACAAAAATAATACTAAAGTCATCCAGTCAAAACACAAACCAACCTTTGGTGTCGCTGTGAATTATGTACTTTGAACTGCAGATGTTTGGAAGCACTTATATTTATATAAATAGATTTTATCCTTTTTCTTCTAAAATAATAATTTTAAAAGAAATAAAGAAATAAATGAGTTTCTACATAATAATCACTAGAAGGATTTTTCCATTAAATTATAATTTTGAATTAAGGCTTTTCTCTGAAAGAAAAGACTTTTCTTCAAAGTTCTGGCAAACCATCAACAAACGTGTTTAAATGATTATTTATACAATGCCCAGCAGCTTAGAACTACTGGGATTTCAAGAAAGAAGTGCTTTTGTAGAGCTTAGGCCTCAGAAACATATGCATCTTTAAAAATTTATATTCTATTAGTAAGAGAAACACTTAAATGTAAACACCTTTTTTTTGCAGCAGTGCAATGGTGTCTTGCTCCGCACAAAAAGAAATGCATCAAAATACAAATGAAACATTTTTGTCTTCCTTGTCACTATGAGCCAGTTGGAACCTGCAGCATTAAGGCAGATAATATGCTGTATACATGACTTGGTTTCCTCCTACCATTCCTTTCCCTTTCTATTTCTGAACACTTCAAAATGCAGCAAAACAAGCTTTCATTTATTTTCATTTGAACAGTTAAAGGAACTGTAAGTGCACAGAAAGACATTCAGAAAATTCAGCAATAAAGTTTAACTGTTTCCACTCTTTATGTTAACAATCCTTACCTGTGCAGCTATTCAACAGCACTGAGTAGCCCTATGATACTCACGCACCCAACTCCATTCTCTATATATTCTTACACTTCCTTTCGGTGATGACTTTTCGAAGATCAAGACAAGCTTGATCTACTTCTCAAAGAGCTCAGCACACACAGACTTTCCTAATCAATGACACTCATTATAAAAAATGTGCAAGGAGAAGAAGAGAAAGGAAAACGTGATGTTCTCAAGCTATATGTGATTCACAGGTCATTCAAGCAGGATTCCTGTACTGGTTGTGCCACTGGACTACCATGGCTCTGCTAACGGGGGGTTGCTGACAGACTCCTGGTCTGCAGGAGGAAACTTAACAGCAGGAGCTGCTGAAGCAACATAACTGGATCACCTTCAGAGTTTCCTGTATCCATTGCATATAAGTTACCGATCTTACCTCACCTCTGATCCATTCTCTATAGTCGTTTCTAATCAGAACATAAACCTAGTAACCTGGAGTCAAACATTTATTCATGAGGCTGTACTGGGTCTGAAATTAAGCAAAAATGCATTCAACTAACCTAAGAGTGGGTTTTTTTTCCGTAACTGACTGTCATATATAAATAAGTGACTTCTGTTTTACATGGAAGTCACATTATTAATTCCATTTTTTAATTTCATGCCTATAAGTCTAATAAATAATTTATAAACTAAGCATGTAAGCTGATGAGTAGTACGCAAGGTTAGTATGCTTGCTCACACACACGCCCCACTGCAGAGTTGTAGAAACACTAGAAACTGGCATAGTACAATGAACTTCATACAGTTCGCATGTCAGTGTGTTACATTCAAAAGCAAAGGAAATTACCAATACTCCCAAATAATTCATCAAATGGAAGATACTAATTAAAATTTTATCATAAGAGGGAAAGATCATTCAAGAGTCAAGATTCACTTTTAAAAGCAATGACAAAAAAAATTTAAAAAGTAAATCTTTATTAGCTAAATTCTAAATCACTAAATAAAGGTCTGTAAGTACAATAATACTTAGACTAGGATCAGTTTTACTTTCAATGCATGGCAGCAATTCCAGCATACAGATTCAAGAGACTATTTCAGAGTAGAAACTTCTGCACAGAAAATAATTCGGAGTAACTAACCTCAACATCTTTAAAAACGTTTAAAGAATAAAATTACACAACACGAAAGAGGTCTCGGAATAAATTTGCCATTAAAGCAGGGCATGTATTAATATACTACTTTCAAGAGAACCAGGACTGAAATACCCTACTGACTACCTGAAATAATTTCCACCATGGTTGAGTAGTAAGTAGTACTGCAATAAAGGTCCCAAAGAAGCCAGTCAGAGCAACTGAATCTTAAAATACTGTTCTGATCTTCTTTTACTTATGGTCTTAGTATCCGCTTTCCAAGCCAATGTAACTCCCACATACTCATTTACACACTATTTTGCAAGGCAGCTTTGGTCATTCTAAACTCCAGTGCTTACTACTGTCTAATTCGTTAGCACACCGAGCTGTAATATTATGAAGTGGGCTGCTGCAGTCACAACACCCAGTGAATGCAGATAACCTAATACACCACTGATTTTTTGTCTTCAGTTAGGTAGGGACAGATTCCTCAGTAGCCAGCCACCTCTTCATCACATGGGCCCAAAAAACAATCACATTTTATTTCTGCAGATTTGTAGATCCTTCACATGTTCTTTCTAACATGGAAATATAATCACAGAATCACAGAATGGTTGAGCTTGGAAGGTTATCTGGAGGTTATCTTTCCCAATCCTCCTGCTCAAGCAGGGCCACCTAAAGCCAGTTGCCCAGAACTGTGTCTGGATGGTTTTTGAGTATCTCTAATGAGCGAGACTATACAAGTACTATAAAAGACTATGTATTCCTAATAATAGGAAGGAACACAAATTTCAGAAAGCCATGAACTTTATTTTTTACTAGCTATTTTACGTTTTTATTTTATTTCTTCTCTGTTGTTGAAAGGAGGAAACATAAGTCTTCCCTCTCCAGTTTCTTTAGCTTCTCCCTCCCTCAAATGCAGCATCTTTCTTCCTTTCTTTTTGGCCTGTGTGAGGTCCATTCCACTGCACTGTCTCATTTTTGCCTACATTTTTGCTTCATCTTGTTCCCATAAATATCCTCTTTATTATGCAATTCTTCTCAATAACTCTTCTTAAATTATAGAGGTTTTGGTGACGTTATAACTCTTGATAAACATGGACTAATAACTTTTTCCAACACTTAAATGAAGTCAGTAAATAAGACTTTCTTGTTTTATGGGATGAGAAATCAGCACAGAAAGTTTAAGAAGCTTAATCAACTGACAAGATCATGTCAGAACTGGGATTACTACACCCAAACCCTTTGCTTTATTTACTCGACCAAATGATACAGAGCTATTGCTTTCCATGGGCACGTGTTTTGCTGGCTCCTCAGAAGAGTAGTCAGTTCCATTAGAACCAGATGGCTCATGACCAAGAGACAGCTTGTCAAACATCTGACACAACACGCCATGACAGATAGCTGATAATTGCTTTTGTTTAAAGCCCTTCCCTCACCCCCAGTTAATAATCTGCAGTGTTGGTAGTCAAAAATTATATATAGTAGAATGGAAGTAGTGAAGGTATGAAAGGCGTATGAAAAGGAGAAATTTTAGAAAGAAACATTCACAGCCTGATCTTCCAATTAGATCTAGAAATCAGGAATCTGATTCTCAGATATATGCAAGGCACTCAGCTTCTGACAGAGGTATGTTTTTAGAAAGTGTAACCTTGTTTAATTGAACGTAACCAATATTAGTTGACAAGAAAACAAAATTTGGTAAACAATCTGTCATTCTAATGAGCTGGTTTTCAACTAATCTTCAATGGATTTTCTTAAAATCCATATGCAAACAAGACTATTGCCTAAACGTTAAGTTGGCATTTACTGCACAAAAGGACAGGAATACTTCTGGTCCATTTTTAAATATCATCACATTATCTGAGAAAACAGTATCATGGATCACTGTATGGATGCCACAGTTTTTTAATCTCTCTATTCAGATATTGTAATCATGGGATTGCAGGTGTTCCTTGTAGTAAACACTATCTGTTTGTCCTGATAAATACTGTACTCTCAATTGAGCCATCAGTTGCTTAAGTGGCAGTTCTTCAATTTTTTGTTGTGCAATGTGTTCTCCCAAAACTTCTTTAACGTGTAATAAAAGCTACTTTCAACTAGAGATTATAACAAACAAAAATAGCTAACTACGTAGGTGAAAGCACAAAGCTCTTGCAGATATGTCAGGGACGAGAACTACTTTTTGAATAAATGACCTGAATCAGTAGATTTGCTCTTTCTCCATGGAAGCAACATGCTTTTTTAGGAAATTTCGATACTAAAGATCACAACTATCTAAAATCAATATTAATATCAGTGTTTTAACAGTCTAAGTGTGAAAATAGA
This sequence comes from Balaeniceps rex, assembly GCA_013401315.1. Classification (NCBI taxonomy): domain Eukaryota; kingdom Metazoa; phylum Chordata; class Aves; order Pelecaniformes; family Balaenicipitidae; genus Balaeniceps; species Balaeniceps rex. Next base: position 10,665 of record VYZW01019037.1, on the reverse strand, counting down.
GTAACTAATTATAAATTTTCAAATGTTATTATGAAATCAGTTTCTTTCTCACCAATACAGAGATCTAGGTAACAGCAAATACATAAAGTTTATTTCAGACATCTTTTCAAATTTGCTTATATGCACTGAAAAGTGGAATAAAAATATTTTTTAAAAAATCAAGAAATTAATCAGCTTTGCACAAGTTTAAAATGAATCATACATAAAAGACAAAGACACCCTACAAAGAAATGTTTAAGAAAGTAAACAAAAGCTCTGCAAAACTAAAACAAAACTGCACATTTAGAAATTATGTATTGCTCAGCTTCATTAATACTGAGAAACATCTGTATGATTTTGGTACATGAATAAGACTTTTCAAGTATTAAGTAGTGGTTGAATCTGAATATTTTACTCCTGTAACAAAATTTAGTTTTAGCTTCACTGAAGTGTTTTACAGGGATCGATGTGACTAGCTACCCAAATAGATGCACACTTCTCAAGAGGCTTGACCATGCAGCTTTGAATCAACAGCCACCTAAAAGCTTTCAGATATGTTACTGAAAAGCAGAAATGCTTAAACCTAAAATCAGCTGCCTTTGACACATGCAATTACCAGCATTGCCCTCATCCAACTCAAAGCTTCCTGGCAATTCCATCCCTCGTGTGTAGAGAGTAGGACACCCTAAGCAGAAAAAAATTAAGAAAAACACAAAGATAGAAGAATGTTATGACAACTTCTGAAAGCAAAGTGATGGGCCTGCCTGCCAAAACAAACAAAACGGGTAAATGCGTGACTACTGCTGAGAAGTGTCTGGATACCATAGAAGACAACACACAAGACATAAAGAGAATATGTAACGAGACACACAGCTGCTGCCTAGCCCCACAGTAGAAAGCAGGCTGATATGATTATTTAGCTCAAGGGATTAACAATTTTGCTGTTTCTTCTGAGAGGCTGGCACCGGATGCTTTCATTTTCACAGTGAGATTTTCAAGACTAGTTTTGCAGACTGAGATTCAGTTAAAGTCCTAACATTTTGATTGTGAACGGGACCTCAAGCAATGAGGCTGAAAAAATGCTTGCAGATTGAGAAAGAACACTTTGTCTCAAAGTTATAGAAGCAAGTTCCCTGACAACAGCATCTTACAATCACATGCAGATCACACGCAATAGGAAAGCCTGTCCTTTCTTTGCAATAGAGGGTAATGGAAGATAAATTTTTCTTGTTCTCAAGCAACTCAGCTTGAAAAATAATTAACAGTGAATAAACAGAACATGGAAAAGAGGGTAAATCCTAGATACTCACCATCTGAAGCACGAAACAGCAAAGCCATACAACAAACAAATGTAGGCATACTTGGTGACCAAGACATAGATAAGTTAATGCTACTGTGAAAACTTTCTTTCATAAAGACAATATTGATAGATTTTCTTGATCCACTTTTTTTTGCCAGGGCCACTACACACTTTAGACCAGAATATGTAAAATAACTTCATCAAGCCTGAGGACTTCCAGAAATTGATTAATGGCTTCACAACCAAAGGTCACAATGTCCAGACCAAAGCAAGAGGAAAATTGCTGTTGTGGTAATTGTTACCTGTTCATTTAAAAATAATTAAAAATCTAGAAAGAAATGGAAGTAACAAAAATGTTTAAGTCCTACATTTCAGTCATAATCATCTACCATTCTGTTGAAAATGAGTAATCAGCTTATCATCATTACAATAATTTTTCCTTACATCCTCTGTTACTGCCAGACCTAAACTTCCTTACTCACCACCTCTCTTTACCACTTAACACACATGTTGAATTATAAGGATGACTGTGGAAGGTATTGCAATGCTAGAAGATGGGTCAATATTTCACTTTAGGGGCTCTGGGGGAAAAAAAAACAACAAACCAACTCATCAAAAAGCAGCTCTATTCATCCTTCTTAGCTCCATGTCTCACAATATTCTCAGTCAACTACTGATGTCGTGCTAGTGGCACAATCAGCAATACAGTTTGGCTGCTATTCTTTGAAGACATCTCCACTGCCCCATTAAATCCAAACTTTACATTTGGTGTGTCATTTTATTTGTGATCTATACTACTAGTTCAAAACCTATTTGTCCTTGAAGGAACCAAGTTCATTTACGTCTTGTGGACAGGTCCAAAATCTTCACCATAAAAGCCTGCATATAAAGTACTCTAATAATTTTCAAAGTAAAAAGGCTGAATACAAATGTACGGGAATACCTCCTCCAATGTCCTGGTTTTGGCCAGGTTAGAGTTACTTTTCTTCCTAGTAGCTGGCATAGTGCTGTGTTTTGGATTTAGTAGGAGAAGAACGCTGGTAACACACTGATGTTTTAGTTGTTGCTAAGTAGTTCTTAGGCTAGTCAAGGACTTTCTTTTTCAGCTTCCCATGCTCTGCCAGGTGCACAAGAAACTGGGAGGGGGCACAGCCAGGACAGTTGATCCAAACTGGCCAAAGGGCTATTCCATACCATATGACGTCATGCTCAGTATATAAACCGAGGGGAGTTGGCCGGGGGGCAGCGATCGCTGCTCGGGGACTGGCTGGGCATTGGTCAGCGGGTGGTGAGCGGTGCATCACTTGTTTTCTTTTCCCTGGGTTTTGTTTGTCTCTCTTGTTCTCCTTTTCATTGCAATTATTATTATTATTACTCCTACTACTATTATTATTATTATTTTATTCAAATATTAAACTGTTCTTATCTCAACCCGTGAGTTTTCTTGCTCTTGCCCTTCCGCTTCTCTCCCCCATCCCACCGGGGGTGGGGGGAGAGTGAGCGAGCAGCTGTGTGGTGCTTGTTTGCCGACTGGGGCTAAACCACAACATCCAAGAACACTGACAGCTTTTACTTGCCCTTAGCTATATTTTTAATTTTTTTAATAAATCTGATTATCCTTCTTTGTCATCTCATTTTTATCCTTAATCCTGTAATACACTAGCAGAGCTTTAATGTAACTAATTTTAAAAATATTTTATCTGATTAAATGGATTTTTTCCATTTCAACACTTATAAACAATGAAGCTTTGAACTTTTATCTAAAGTTCTCAATGACTCTCAGAAATTTTCACTGAAGAAACACAATTTGCATGCTACTTTGCGCTGGGGGTGCAATTTGTAATTTCTCTCACCTGTCTCTACTTCTTATGCTTTGTTTTGCATCATGGAGTGCTATCTGAGAACATGAACTGGATTCCTTTTTTGATTAAAGCAAACTCAAAGATGCACTCCAGGAATGCACCTAGTGCATTCTGACACAAATGAGTATTCAGTTCATAGGACTTGACTACAGCTAGTCCAAAGTAAAAAACAAACAAACAAAAAACAAAACAAAAAAAATGCAACACACACTCACCCCCTGAAACATGTTAACGTGGGTGTCAGATGCTGAGAACTATTTCATACTCCAGATCCATTCCTATCTGTTCACACTACTTGCTAATACAGACATAATCAACCACAAAGTTGCAACTGCGAACATTCAAGAAATGGCAAGTGAGTAAAAACAAGAAGGAAAATGAACACACAGGTCAGACATATTAACCTTTTCAGACTCCACACTAAATATAAATATGAAACACAAAAATCCTGTTTGTCACCTATCAAAAGAATTTTTATGCAAACTCATCTGGGTATCCAAAATAGCAAAGTATTTTTGCAGAAAGATTTCTTAGAAAGTTGCCTAAGAAAACCAGCTTTTAATATGAAACACACAGATGGATTTTTTTTTTTAACTTTTAAGAAAATCAGAGACAATTTATCCAACAGGTAAGCAAACTGAAATCTGATTCAACACCCAGTACCTAACTTGAAACTATGAAGTGTTAAGCACCATGGAAAACTTACTTTAGATACCTCTACAATAGTTCTGGTACCTATAGAACTTACTGCATGCACAGTGATTCAGTCTCCTCTTCAGAGGGAATACTATTTGAATTCTGCTTGTATCATATTGGAAATTTCCTCTATGGGTTGTTGCTCCTGAAACAGGTGATCAATAAGCATACAAAACATTTTTCCTCTCTTTCGTCTTAGGGTTTAGGCATTAAATATTTAAATTAATTCTAGAAATTGGTTTGGAAGTCTAAGCTGTGTGAACCTAGAGCTTAGCACCATGATAGATGAGCCAAATAGCAATTAATCAAACAAGCTTGCATGCAAATTTGCTGTCATTTTCAAAGGGGTGAGGAGTTTCTAGGTACTGAAGAGAAGATGAATGTTCAACTGGAAATTCATTAAAGTTTACAATTAAAGACACAAAGCTTGATCATGCCCTCAAATACTATGCAGACATTATTTTCTGAATTCTGCACAACACACTGTTTGCAGAGGAACAACAGGTGATTTAACAATGCAAACAATGATGTGTCTCAGGGCATCATTCAGCCAAAACCTTATGGCAGTAAAAAGAAGAAATGGAGTATCAATTAAAAATTTGCTTCAGAAGTTCAAACTGTAATCCCTCTCTTTGAAGAAACATTGCATTAACATTTACATATTTACTCATACTTAACATTCATGGACTAAATACAAAAGTTCGGTGTAAGAGCTCCTTAGGGTAATTTCCTTCAGATCCTCCTCTCCCTCCCAATGACCTACCAGCCAACCTGCACTCCCAGCTGTGAGAAGCATTAACTCAAAAACTACAAGACCTCATACAACCAAAGCCTTGCTGAAGTCAAACTAAGGAATAAGCTGCAGAATACTCACTTGCACTAGTGAAATTCTGACTTCAGTGAAATCAAAGGGAGTTTCATGGCCTACTAACAGACACCTGCCTACAGAGAAATCACAACCTCTGCTACGTTAATGCAAGAGACCAACTGACACCACAGACACAGATGTGTAATGTCCCCAAATCTTCTCCTATCATCCTGTCTGAACATATCACCTCTCTTCAGCTTTCTTAATGCCTTGAGAACTGAGAGTTACACACAATGATCAATGAAAACAGAGCACCATGGCGAAAGATTAAACAGGTGTTATTCTTTTGGGGAACATTCTACAAAAATCAGAAAACCCAATGTAAGACATCAAGAGGATTCTGCTTGGCCAGTTTCCTCTCTATTTTAGTCTCCAGTGGACTAAAATTCCTACTTCAGAAGAAAAAAATACTTCACACATCTTCTGAACATAGCCAAATATTTAACTGAGTATTCCCCTAGAAAATATTCGTGCTCCAGCTAGCACAAATATATCCGAGGCAGAGAGGCAGAGCATACCTTATTGTCTCAGAAAGTAAAGAATTGTTATAATTTTTCAAGTTGGGTTTGTTTTTAGAAGTAAGTAGCCATGTAGGGAAGAACCTGCCCTTCCGTGACATGCAAAAGATTCTTGATGCTCTTCAGCATCACTGCCAATAGTTTTACTTCATGCCTCCCAACTACAGAAGTTGCTGGCTCTGTTTGGCGCTTTGAAAATTCTGTAACCGGTGAGATTCACTTGGTTTATTCTGAGAAGCAGCGAAAAAAACATGGATTTAACCATGTTCAGTATAACATGGACTTCCTAAAACATGGATTTAGTCAAAATTTCAAAGGATTATCTTTAGGTACACAGGAAATGAAATGTGACATTATAAAGCACCGTTCCAGTGCCACACAATCAAATGGAAAACTAATATTGCTAACCACAATTGCTTGTATAACTTGTTTTTTTGTGATCTTTCTTCAGGATCCCTTTTACTCAGCATTACCTCCAAAGAAGAGACTCTGAGAGGTTTACCCAAGGCCACTGATGTGAATACCAATAAAACTGACAACCATTTCTTCAACTCCTGTTTCTTTTCTCCCTGCAGTCACAGTGCAACTTTTAATGTTAAATCTCAAATTATTTTTTAAAATTCTATTCTATATTTTATTCCATATTCCTATTGCTTTCTCTCAGGACTTAGACTAAACTTGCAGGGCAAAAGGGGCATCTTGCAGACAGCTCACCTCTCTCTGTTTAACCATCCTGCTGGCAAGTAATTTCCCCATGCCATTCATCTGCTACCTCTCAGAGAAAAGCACGGCAAATGAGGGCAACAGGAACTTGCTGTTGCCTGCCCAAAGGAAACCAGCCATAAGAGTGAACCAGCATGGTCCTTGGATCCTCAAATTACAATAAACATCCCCTCTACCTTCACTTCCCTCCTCAAATAAGCCTGTGACCAAAATCACCAGTACCCCACAGCAGCTGCCTATTTCACAAACAACTGTGCATACACTGTCCTATCTTTTCTTTTCCTGTTCCCAAATATCAGTGGCAAAAGGGAAAAGGTAGTAGGGGAAGCATCCTGGCAGAGCAGCAAGGAGGACACTGTCAGATGTGCTCCTGCCAACCAATAACTCAATTGGTATCCTTAACCAGGAAGTGTCAAAGGGTAACAAAACACAGAGTTTAAAACTGAACTTCTAATTCAAATTACTAAAAATAACATCCCAAACTGTGGTTTGGGTTGTAAAGGCATCACCTCTATCCTAAGATAAGAAAGAGAGTCATCAGGCATTGTAACCCGTCACCTGAGTATTCCCCAATTAAGGGCCCAAGATCTGTAAGTGATTTTTTGCATTTACATATGCTTTTGTTGTTTTTACACTGCATACAGCTCTTGGGTTTATTACTTCACTAAGGCCTGTTCACTCGTGTGCTGAGAATGCCTTAATGCTCTGTGAATCACAGATAACACAGAGTTCTACACCTTATTTGGTGTAAAAGGAGGGAAATTGCTTGAGCAGAACGTAAAAAAAAAAGTTAGCAAGAAGCTGGCTTGTTGTAAGTACAGACATTTATCAGTTATTAGTCATTAGTCGAAACTGATAATGACGGGCAGTCAAGCATAGTGCTTCTCATCTTTGTTTTCGATGACGATAAAGTGCTGCCTGCTGCCAAACAGTGCCTCAAAATGGAGAAAGGCACTCAAACTTGCTTCAGATGAGCAACTGGGTGCATGCCAATTTTTTACATGAACAGTCATAAGCATGTTCCTGCACAGCAGGATGTGATCAAACTATTCAAAGCTGTAAAACCAGGTTTGCTTGCCAGTTATGTTATTGCTTCAAGATCAGTGTATTACAGATGATACTTTGCCAGCCATGAAACTACTGTTTTACCTTAACAACAAATTCTACACCTTTAATATTTAAAACTCTGTATAGAACTGACTGTTCCCAATTAAAAGAAAAAAAAAACATTTACAGGATGAGAGTTAGGACTGAAAACATATCAAATACACGATCTCCTGAACTATAAGCCATCTCTTATTTAGCTTTAAAAAAATCACTTCCTTCAAACTGTACCAATTAAAAAGTCCCCTTTCTCTAAACCAGAAGAAAAGTAATTGTAATGACTTACTCAAGTCCTCAGCTTCAGCTGCCAACCCTGTAATCATATTAACATTCCTGTCCATAAGGTGTGATGTGGTTAATAGGTGGTTGCTAGTTTGAGACATTGCACTGTATTGCCTCCTGCTGGAAACCACTTCTTTAAAGTATTTTATGTAGATTACACAATGTGACTATGCCCTATGTAACCTTTATTAAATGTCTGTCACTAATTGGATTACTCAAGCAAGAAAGATTTTTGTAGAAAGGCAGAACTGTAGTACAACCAACTGGACAAATAAGTTTCTTCCTTGAACAGGTTAAGACAAAACCAAACATTACAGACAAAAAACTGATGTTTTATTTCTCATGACAGTCAGCATCTTTCTCCATTTTCCTTTCAGAGGATCAGGCATAAAACAGACTCAAGCTCCCCAGTATAACACAATATCTGTTCACTAACAAACATATCTTAGCAAATACAACCAAACAGTTGAGTTTGTTTTTTTAAGGGGGTTGGTACAGGAGAAGATGGATGTCAATGTTTAGCCATGCTTTAGTTGTTTGTTTTTTATTCACTTGAAAATACATACTAAAAGTAGTATCAAATATTTGAGCTTATACCATTTTATTTGTTTTCACACATACAAAAAGTAGTTTGCATATTTGCTCAGCAATCTAGTGAATGATCTAAGATTACATACACATGCACAGTTCAATACAGTGATAGAAGTGCCTCTATCTGCTTCCTAGTAAGAAGTAACATTCATGTTTGAAATCTCAAAAAAATA
>VYZW01019036.1:7926-27931 GCA_013401315.1 Balaeniceps rex | reverse complement strand
CCCCCAGCCTGCCCCATCCTTGGCCCCATCGCCCCCCAGCCTGCCCCATCCCTGCCTGGCCCTACTGCTCCGCTGCCCTGCCGCACCCCTCAGCCCTCCAACAGCCTCCAGCCGCTGTCTGCAGCCCAACTGACACCGGCTGCAGCCCCAACCGACACCAGCACCAGCCCCAACCGACACCAGCTGCAGCCCAACTGCCTGGGAACTGCAGGGCCCCCCCAGCGTCCCTTGGCGAGGGCTGTTTGCCCATGCACCCACCACCCTAGCCAGACTCACCACACGGTGCCAAGGGCTGCCCCATCCGAGATGGGCAGGGTCTGTGGCAGAGGCTGCCCCCGGCTCTGCCAGGCTCCCCACCGTGGCCCGGGTCTCTGCACCAGCGTGCAGGTGGCCGGACCAGCCTCCCCCAGCCCCAGCATGGCCCGCACGGGCTCTGTGGCTCCCGGCTTGCCCTTGGCCCCGACTTACCTTTCGGTCGCATTCCCATTTACAGCTGGTACCACCCGGGGGAGGTTTGCTGCCCCGGAGCCCAGCACCGGACCAGGGCTGGTGCAAAGGTTCCCCCCCCCGCCCCGGCCCCTGCTGCAGGCAGGGCAGGGCCCCTCCCCGGTGCTCGGCCACCCAGCAGCTGCCAAGAGCTGGGATGTGAGCGGGGGTACCTGAGGGGGTGCCCCAGCACCCCCGTGTCTCAAGCCCCTCGCACCAGTGCGGTGCGTGCCGCTGTGCAGCTGGGGGTCCGGCGCTGCATGGCACAGCCCGCAGGTCTCTGCAGGTGGACAGCTGCCCCCCCGCCCAGCTGAGCTCGGCGCCAGCCCCACTGCACACCGGGTGGGGGATGCAGGACCAGGAGCCATCCTGACCCAGCACAGCCCCCGTGCCCTGTGGCGAGGTCCCTGGGGAACCCTCCAGGCAGCCGGGGGGAGCTGAGGGGAGCTGGCAAGGGTGCAAGGCACACGAATACCTCCCAGCACACCAACAAACGAGAGACCTCGAACAGCAACAGGCAGAGACTCAAATCAGGACCATGCTGGCCGCAGCATTGCCAGCTTCATCCAACGTGGCATTGCTGCGGGGCTGGGCACCAAAATCTTGGGGCTGGGAGAAGCATGAACCCGGTTGCAAAGCCAGGGCATGGGGCAGCAGCTGCCGGTGGGAGGCTGGGGGCTCCTGCCTGTCCTGAGCCGCACACAGACCACAGGAGGCCGAGGCTGAGCGCAGTTTGGTATTTATTTGCTGCAGAACCTCAGCACTAGTTTACAAGGCCGTGGGAAAAAAAAAAAAAAAAAAAAAAAAAGTTAGAATAAAAAATCCTGCCACCCCCCCGCCCTCCGGAGAGGCCTCTGCACAGAACAACCCAACATACAAAATAATCTAAAAGGAGAAAACTATACAGGAGTATTTACACCTCTGATAAATAGACTAATACTGATCCAGGTGCCTCTCTCCAGACCGTACGCAGTGGCCGTGGGAACAGGACAAGACACGGGTGTTTGCAAGGCAGAGGCAGGGGGGCTGCAGCCCCCGGCCCAGCCGGACCCCTCAACAGCAGCTGTCCCTGGCACAGGCTCCAGGCACGTCCCACCACCTACTCGGGAGCAAGAGCTCATGCTCGAGGAGACGACAGCCACCCCTGCCCCTCGCTGAGGGGATCGCGCTGCAAGGACATGCCGGGGGGCAATGCCACCCGGTGCTGCCAGACCAGGGTCCTTATCTGAGCTCTGGCACTCTACGGCTGGGCGACGACACATCTGTGCCCCATGCGGCACTACTGCGCACCGTGACGATGACAACTCCCTGCCCCTCAGCCCTCCCTGCGCCCGCGGGGACCGTCCCCGGTGCAGGGGACAGCTGGGAGGGTCCAAGGCAGCAGCGTGGGGAAGCCCAGGACAGACCCAGGCCCGCTACAACGAGGGCCAGGAGTCGTGCCTCCACGGGGCCACCCCAAAGCTGCCCTGGGGCTGCCGCCCTTCACCCCGGCACCTGCAGCACCCCAAAACCACCACCTGTTCACCTTCCCGACGGGACACCCCAAGTGCTTCAGGACATGGGTTCTGAGGGGGATCCAGCAGCATATGCGGCTGCACGCTTGCTGGGGGGATCGGGAGCAGGGAGGGCACCCATAGTGCCCCGCTGCCCAGCCCCAGCTGGCCGAGGCAGGAGGGGAGGACGATATACACACACGGCCCTCCCCATCCTGCAGCCGAACCTGGGACGGGACAGGCCTCCCTGCGCACAGCAGTGTCGCTGTCCCAGCTCCAGCCCGTGAAGATGCTGTCCTGGAGATGAGGCAGTGATAGGGGGGCCAGAGCCACCGAGACGCCTGTGCCCCCTCCCTCTCCCCACGGTAAAGAAACTGCAAAGCTGAAGCTGGGTCCTGAGCCTTGAGGGCCAGGCTGCAGCACGGCCCCAGCCCTGCAGCCCTCCGGGGAGGGGAGACGCTCAGGCTGCCAGGGGCACGCTGGCCTCGCAGGGCCAGCCGAGGCTGCTAGTGTCTCTTGGTGGAGGACACCTTCTTCTTCCTGGCGGCCAGCATCTCGTAGAAAGGGTCCCGGCTGATCGCTGCCCTGGCAGGGGGAATGAGGGCACAGGTTAGCTGTACAGCCAGGCAAAAACTGCCATAAGGTTGGGTCTGACCTGCCCGGCAGGGCCTCAGGCAGGGCCTCGGGCAGGTCCCTTTGTGCCCCTGGGAAAGCCCATTCCCCCCCACCCTTGCAGGGCGCCCCGGGAAGCACTGCCCCCATCAAGCGCAGCAGACAGGTCCCTGCTGTGCCCCTGCCCAGCACCGTGACCCTGCCCAGCGCCTCGCCACGCACTCCTCCCAGCACTCACTTGATGCACTTGATCCACTCCTCCTTCTCCTCGGGCGTGGGAGCAGAGATGCGGTACACTGTGTGGTTCCCCTCCACCACCCGCCCATCCGCCTCCGTCTTGCAGGCCTTGATCACCTGGTCCTTGTTGTCGGGGATGTAGAGCTCAAAGCAGTTCTGGGAGTGAAGAGACCCCTCAGAGGCAGCCCCGCTTCCAAAGGGGACCCCAGGCTGGGAGGGACGAGGCAGAGCATCGAGGCTGCAGGCACTCCCCTGGCACAGCCACCCCCAGTGCAGCAGAGAGGGATGGACACGCTGTGACCGTCATCCCACGGCTCCCAGGCATGCCTTGCCACCAGCCCTGGACACTATGGTGACCAGCCCCAGGTCTGCCGTGATGGGTGGCAGCAGTAACTGCCACGGGGCCCTCCTGCCTCTCCCAAAGGCATCCCTCGGGGGCTGCAGCACCTCCCGGCTTTCCCTGCCCTGCTCCTGCCCCAACCAGAGCACCAGGACTGCCCCTCCGGCCCCGGGGGACCCTGCTGCAGCACTCACGGGTTTCTTCGAGTCGTCCACCTCGCGGATGCTCAGGTTCTCCAGGGGGATGATGCCACGGGGCTCTTTATCCTGGTGGGGCCAAGCAGAGGCGTTAGCTGCAGGTCGGACACCTCCAAACCCCACCCGTGTGCCCCAGGCAGGGCTGGATGCTCCAAACACCCCTCTGCACGGGCATCTAGTGCTGCCCGGCCTGAGGGACGCATCCTGCACCCCTACAGCCACTGGCACCCGGCACGGCAGGAGGCAGGCTGCCAGCCCCGTGCCGGGATGCTGCGCCTGGTCTGTGCCGTGCAGGCAGATGAGCACTGGGCCGGACCCAGCGCCCTTCCCTGCCCCGGCTCAGCACACCCCGAGCAAAGGTCACTGACCGTCGTGTACTCGAAGTAGTAAAGGCAGTTGTCCGTCAGGATGAACCAACGTCGCTTCCACGTCTTCACCCTGCCTCCTGGGAGCAGATAGGGGCAGGTTGGGCGCAGCCCCAGCAGAGCGCGGCCGGGGCACGCGCCTGGAGGCTCGCGGCACATGGAGGCTACGGCAGAGCTGGAGCCCACGCGGACACACACAGACAAGCACCAGGTGCCGGGGCGCAAGCAGAGCCAGGCAGCCCGGTGGGCGCCGGGCACAGCAGCAGCAGGCAGCACACACCACGCCGGGCAGGGCACGAGCAGGAGCGGAAAGCAGACGGGATGAGGATGGAGGCGGAGGGTGTGTGGGGGGGCCAGGCCGGGAGCGCCGAGTCCATTCCCACCCAGAACACTGATTCAGCGTGGCCAGAGGACACTGCAGCCAGGCAGCTCTCGGGGACACAGGGGCTTTCTGTTCACACTGACCGTGGTCCTGCTGCGTCCCAGCCAGCACAGCCCACTGCCAGGGCAAGGCACGAGCCCAGGGCCATGGCAAGGCACAAGCCCAGGGCCATGGCTCGTGGCCTTTCGGTCAGAGGGAATTTCACAACCACCACTGCAGAGGAAGAAGCTGCTCCCTGGCTCAGGGACTGCTCACCCCTGGGTCCAGCTCCCCCTCCACCGCGCCAGCATGCTCTGGCCATCGCAGCGGTGCTGGATGTGCTGCCACCACGGGACCAGCACCCAGGCCGTGCTGCCTGGGACCAGCGTGGATGCGAGAAGGCACTATGCGTGCTGGGGGCCGTGCTCATCTCCCCCACCCCACCGGGAAGGCCCTGTGCCCCGCTGCTCCCCCATGCCAGCTGGCCGCCCACCCCAGTGTCTGCCCCAGAGCCAGGCTGGGGCCAGCACTTCCTAGAGGGAAAACCCCCTCTGCCTCCCTCCAGCCAAGCCCACCCCAAAACCGGGGCTTGACCCTCTCCAGTCCCCAGCCCTCCCCAGGGCCACCTCCTCTCCGGGGGCTGCGGGTGGGAAGAGGCCATGTGGCCAGGGCAGGGTCCCACGGCACAGGGAGCGCAGGAGGAGCCTGGGGTTTAGGGCCCACAGGGCTCTGTGGGGTCGGGCAGGGCCTGCAGAGCCATATGGGACCGAGGGCCAGCGCAGCCCCAGGGGGGAGCACCCGTGCTCCCCAGCACCCCGGGGCTGTAGGTGCCAGGGCAGTGCCGGCACCCAGCACAGGGACTGCCACGAGGCTCCCGGCACGGCACAGGGCACTGCACGGACGGCTCCTGCCTGTTCCCTGCTCCCATCCAGCTCCAGGCACTCAGCACCCCCCGACCCTCCGTGCACAGGCTGAGGCTCTTCCCGAGGACACCCCAAACCCATCCCCATCCCTCGTGGTGCCGGACGCAAAGACCCACTGCGGCCGGGCTGAGCTGCCTGCAAACACAGTGAAGCACGGGTGGGCGGGCAGCCCCCGCCAGGGGCTGGGCAAGGAGCGGCTTCTGGCCCTGTCCGTCCCCGGGCCGTGGGGTGCGCCGGGACAGCGGAGGGGGCCGGCAGGCCTCGGGGAGCTTTTGGCATCAGCGGGGCCGGTACCCTGCAACCCTGCCCCGGCAGCATCGGGAGCGGGGCTGTCCCCTCGGCAGGCGAGGTCCCCAGGGCGGTGCGGGTGGTTAGCAGCAGCAGCAATGAGACTAATCACCAGCAATTAAAAACAAAAAGGAAATGAAGCCCCAGCGGCGTGAGCAGAGCAGGGAGAGGGGTACGTACCTCCTGGAGTTGGGGGCAAGGAAAGGAAGAGCCAAAATCATGGAAACATACAAATGAGGGAGAAAAGAAAATTAAAAAAAAAGGGAAAAAAATAAAAAGAGGAAACCCCAAAGAACCCCCTTTGCCCCGCGCGGGTCAGTGGCGCAGGGCTGCAGCAGGGAAGCCGTGAGGGGCCGGGCCGGCAGCACTGCCGCAGGGGCCAACCTGCCCTGGCTCGCTGTGGCTCTGTGGGACAGATCTCCTCAGATGGGGGGGCACAGGGCCTGGCTCCCCGCCCCCCGTGGCCTCCCTGTGGGGTCCCTCCCTGCCCCACGAGTGAACTGAGCTGCGGCAGCCGGGCTGGGGCCCACGGCTGCTCTGCCGCCTCTCTGCTTCCCTGACAGCAACAGCCCCTACGGCAGCGGGTGCCGACCTGCCGTGCACGGGGCCCTTCTGCCAGCAGGCTGCTGGGCTCGGTCGGGGACAGGTCTGGGGATCTCCCCTGCGTCCCCCTGCCCCAGAGCCGGGGGGCAGATGGCCCTAGCTCAGCCCCAGGACCGGGCTCTGCACCGGTCAGGGCAGGTGGGGTTGTAAGGCCCCTCTCCCATCCCGAGGAGGGGGCAATGTGGCAGAAACATCCCCCGGTGAGAGGACAGAGTCCCGACCCCAGCGAGAGCCCCAGGGAAAGGCCCCCACCAGACCCTGCTCCTGCCAGCGCCCCGTCATCCCCCCTCGCTTAACCCAGGCAGAGGACTCCCCAGAGCTGCCGAGAGGAGAAGCCACAGGAGCCAGGGCGTGGGGCGGGCTCGCCGGCCTTGAGAGCCGGGCTGTGCAGCGGGGCCGCGGGGATGCCATGCACGCTGCCTGCATGTGGAGCCGGGATGCGGAGGTGATAATGCTGTGGGAAGGTGAGGCAGGGACCAGTCTGTGGCATGGAGGGGGGGACGCACGCAGCCTGGGGCAGCTCGCCGCTCGCTCCCGGGGGCCTGCTCCGACAGGACCCTGCTGTGACTCGGTGACGAGAAGGGCCTCACGGTCTCTGTGCTCCAACACCGGACCCCGGTACCAGCTCTGCACCCCAGGGCTTGCCCAACCTAGAGGCAGAATCCCCCGGGACGCCCACCCAGCCGCACTGCGGGGCCTCGTCAGTTGTAAGTCCACTCCTGCCACCCAGCCCAGGGAAGATGGAGGGCTGCTGGTCATATGGATGCATTCCCCATGGGGGCCGTGCCCCTGTCTGCAGCCTCTTGCCCCTCCGCAGGGCCACACTCCGAGGAGCCGGGCCAGCAGGCGAGGTGCGTGCGGCCCAGGGGCACTGCACCCACGGCCCAGCTCCTCCCTGGGCTGCGTCTGCCCAGCTGCCAGCACTCACCTAGCTTCAGGAGCCAGCCCTCCCGGTCGGGGTTGAAGAATGTGTGGGTGAGGTCATTGCCGTCATCCTCAGGGATTTTGAAGGGTTCGTTCTTGATGCTCTCATAGAGATTCTGGTACAACGATAAACAGCGTCAGCTCTGCTCTGCCTGGGAGCCCTGCAACAGGCCAGCTCCGCAGCCCAGCCCCGGCCCCTCCGTGTCCCATCCCTCACCCGGAGCAGCTCCTCAGGTAGGTCCCCTCCATCGTTGATGCCACGGTTCATGGCGATGAAGCGCTCCGCCGTGGGTTTGTCCTTGACGTTGGGGTTGTGCAGGCTGGTGTTCAGCATGATGATAGCGAAGGAGAGCACGTAGCAGGTGTCTACAGGGGCAGAGGGGAAAGTCAGCTGCGAGGCAGGACGGCCAGGGAGAGGGGCCAGGGCGGGCACTCACCTGTGGACTGGAAGACGCCGGGGTTGCATTGGCAATACCGCTGGGCAAAGGCCTCCATCATCCGGTCGATCTTCTGCGCCTCCCCGGGCAGCCGGAAGCTCCACAGGAACTGCCTGCGAGGAGCGAGGTGTCACGCTGCTTTGGGGGCTCCACGCACCCTCCAGCCACGCTCACGTCGCTACGGCCACCCGCCAGCCCACTGCCTGTCTCCCCTGATGGGACACGGCTCAGCACCGGGCCCCCTTCGCTCACCGCAGGGCCTGCACAAGGTTGAGGTCGGTGAACTCGTGCAGTTCCACAAAGGCATGCAGGACTTGGATGTTGAACTCGTCCCTGCGGGAACAAAGCCAGGGCACGAGGGATGCATGATCAGCAAGTCCTGTGACTGCCGAGCTGCCCCACATCTCCCTGCCCCACTCCAGTCTCTGCTCGTTTGTGGGGGGAAACCTGCAGCTACCCCCCTACTCGAGTCCTGGGCTGGTTTGCACACACTGGCCTCTTGCAAGTGCCAGCCGTGGATCAAACAGCCCCCCGGCTGGCCCCAGCACTCACGGTGCCCAGCCCCCCCTGTGCCCCCGCTCAGCTGCCCCGTAAGCTCAAAGAGCTGCAGTGTCCCATCTCCCAGGCGGTAAGAGCCCAGAGCACCCTCAGGAGACCCGAGCCGCCCCAGGCCAGCGTACCTTTCGCCCAGGTAGTCACCGATGGCTGTCTTGTTGAGGCCCTCTCCCTTGTAAAGGAACTGAGCGATATCCTCGCACGTGTTCTTCAGCAGGTCGTTTTCTATCAGGAACTGGATACCCTGGAGCAGTGCAAGAGGCGCTGCTCTGGGGCTTGCTGCTGACCCCGCCAGCCTGCCTGCTGCCTCCCCGGCCCCTGCCCTGGGTGCTGGCTCTGCCCCGGCCCCAGCGGGCATCCAGGCACCTGGACCGCGAGGTGGCAGAGCCCAGCACGGCCCCAGATGTGCTGGTGAACCGCCCCGCTCCCCACTGGCCCACCCCGCAGTACCTTCTTGGGATCCATGTTGAACTTCTTCCTGCCCATGGCCACCTGCTTGTTCCTCTGCATGTTTTTCCTGCAAGGCACAAAGCAGCTCTGAGCGCCCAGGAGGGACCTGGCTGCCTCCTGCCCGCCCCCTCGCCCCTTGGGCAGAGCGCTGCGGGGAGGGGACAGCCTGGACCGAACGGGAGCCGAGCAACTTTGAGCAGGCAGGCCCCCTGCATCAAACCTGCACGGGGCGAAGCCGGCACACTGCTCCCTGTCTCTGCCCCGCGCCGCAGCAGAGCAGCATGGGGCCGCTCTCAGCCTGCCGTGCCCCAGAGCAAAGATGAGCTGCCGTGCCCCGTCCACGGGGTCACCCCATGCAGAAGGGGTGCCGGGTACGGCATCCCGGCAGGTCACCTCTGCATGGGGGGAGGCTAGGGCAAGCTGGCTGCGGCGAGGCTCTGGGGGGAGCAGCCTCCAGGCCCCAGTGGGGCCGGCATGAGGGTGACAGCCTTCATGCCCCAGTGAGTGATTGGAAACGACACTGGGAGCCAGCTCCCGTCAGCTGCCAGGACCCCCTAATCCCAGGCTGGCACCACCTGCGCCAGCTCGGAATAACAAAGTCTGACAGTCGCTGTGTCCAGACAGAGGGGCTGAGGCTTGGAAAAACAAACCTTTGGGGCAGCCGTTCAGACTGGGATCCTGCTATCTCTCCAAGGAATTCAGAGTGCCTGGGAAAGCCACCCGCACCAGCACCCATGGGATGGGGCTGCACCGCTCAGCTGCCCACGGCTCTCACACGGTGCAAGTGAGCCGGCGTTCAGGGCTGGCCTCGCCACAGGGGAGGTGGCCCAGTGGGGGCCCTGAGATGCCGTGACAGCAGGGGACTCACCTCTCCTCTGTGGACCCCAGGTTCTCGATCTCATTTGTCACTTCTGCTATCTCATCTTTCAGCCGCTGAGGGGAGAGAGCGCAGTGAGACAGGAGGTGCCTGCCCGCCTGCCTCCCTCCCAAACCCTCCAGCCCCCCAGCCCTGACGGTAGCCCCAGGGCCATTCCCCCAGGAGGCCCCGGCAGCCCCTCCTTCCTTCCCTCCTTCCCACCCCGAGTACTGCCCTGGGGCTGAGCCAGCTCGGGGGGCACTCGCAGAGGGGGCTGGCTGCACCCCGCTGCTAATCCTGCAGCATTGCCATGCCCCGAGCGTGCAGGAAGGAAGAGATTCACAGGTTAACAAAATTACCCCCTAATCCCTTTAGATCATGCCCAGCATATGGCAGTAATTAGCCTCTGCTGCCTTAATCAGGGACATGACTGACGAGTGTCCCAGATGAGCAGTGACCTCGCAGTCGCTTGCCAGGGCAGTGGCCTGGCCCAGCGACACAGTCCCTGCCCGTGCCAGGGAGAGGCTGGCACAGAGACACCGGGGCCAGGGAACAGCACAAGCGTGCAGCCCGCAGCTCTGCGGGACGCAAGGAAAAGCCGCAGCTGCCTCGGCCCGGCAGGGCAGGCCGGCTGCCAGCCCAGGCCCACGTCCCCTGCTGGGACCCTCTCCCCTGGCCCCAGGGCCCTGCGGAGGCAACGCTATCGGGCAGCGGGGCAGCAGATCACGGGCTTCCTGCAGCAGCTGCTGGCGTCCGCCCCATGGGCCCAGCTTGCCCTGCCCTGCGGTTCCAGCAGCTCCAATCCTCTGCCCCAGAAGGTCCACAAGAGCCCCCATGGGCCACAAGGAGAGGGGGGCTGGCGAGGAAAGGGGACAGGAGCACAAACCCGACCCACAACCCTGACTGGGCCTGCTCCTGCAGGGGCTCTGTGCGTCTGGGGCACTGCACCCTGATCCCCTGGCCATTACAGACAGCCCTGGCCAGGGCAGCCTCTCCTCCCCGCCTCACCTGGGCCACCCTCCCCTTTCCCAGCAGCAGGGCGAGGGACCCTGGATGGGGCCGCAGGGACCTTGCCCAGTGACACGGGCAGGGAGATTGTCCCCTGCCTCCCAGGGGACAGCCCCAAGCAAGAGGCTGCCCCGTCCAGGACAGGGGGATCGTGAGTGCATGCAGTGGCCCTCAGCATCACACCTGTATGTCAGCCAGCAGCTCCTGCTTGCGGCGGCGGATGTTCTCCAGCTCCTGGCACTCCTCCGGGGTCAAGTCACTGGGCACTGAGTGGAGACACAGTCAGGTCAGCACGTGTGGCTGTGGGAATCATCCCCGCCAGGCTCCAGGCGCAGCCTCTGCTCCCGGCTGGCAGCCCAGGGCCCGTCAGGAGCTGGGACGCAGTGCTGCCGGGTGCCCAGAGAAGCCGGGCCGGCGAGCAGTGCCCCTGGCCCCGCACAGCAGCCGGGTGCCACTGACGGCACGCGAGGAATGTGAGGGCCAGGGCATCGCCCAGCTGGGCCGTGGCAGCAGCGGGGGAGCCAGCACCACTGGCTCCTGCTGATTCAGCCCGGCCAGGCAGCGAGGGCAGCGAGGACCAGCACTGACTGGCTCCAGCGCTCCTCCCTCCGGCCCTGGCCCTGCCATCCCGCCAAGTCCAGTTTAACTCTGCTCTGCCCTCTACCCTAGCCAGGCTGGTGTCGGTGCCTGTCCCCGTCCCTGCCGTGGCTGCGCAGCTCTGCTGTGCCCGCGGTACTGGGCTCCGCACAGACCTGGAGCCCCGTGGGTTGCTCTGCTGCACTGGGCCAGCTCCGGAGAAAACCAGCTCCTGGCCATCCTTGCAGCCCCCTCTGTGCTGGATCCGTCCTTCCGAGCCAGGGCCCGGAGCCAGCGCACCCTCCGGACAAACCTCGTCCACACGCTGTGCCATCTACACCTCCCTGTCACCCCGTGGGAGCCAGGCAGCCCCTCCTCAACACCATCCCCAAGGCTCAAGCCTGAGGCCACCGCATACCCCTCCTTGCTCCCGAGCCCCGCAGCTCCCAGGACATTCCTGGTGTTCCCTGGTGCGTGACCTCCCGCTCCACAGTGACATGGCATCCCATTTCTGTTCCCTCCCATCCCCAAGGTCACCCGCTCCTCCTGCAGCGCTCCTGGCCCTCATCTACCGCCCGTGCCTTCCACCTCTGCCAGCAGGCTCCAGCAGCTCCCTCGCATGCCACACCAAGGCCACCCGTGAAAATACCAAAGCACCGTCCCTCCGGAGCGCTGTCCCCGAGGGAGGCGGCAGCAGCACCCGCTGGCTCGGCCCTCGTGCCGCCTCCTGCCCGGGGGTGCTGGGGAGAGGCGTGCGGCAGGGCTGCCACCACCCTCTGCTTCCCCAAACATTACTGCCCCATTCCACCAAGGCCCCGCGTGCCACCATGGACGTGGCCTCTAGGCCACCACTGCCACACACCACAGCCCGCACTCACCCGCAGTGTCCCCAGCACGGCCACCTGCCCTGTCCTAGTGCTCAGGGACGCCACGTGCCTTTGAACCGGCACCGTCCTCAACCACACATCGTTTCTCCCCCAGCCGCCACCTCCTCCGTGGGAGCCGCACGCACCCCTGAGACAATCGCAACCACACAAACTGAATCTCTGAACTCAGCACTTCCCTGGCTCCGCTCGGGCTTTCTGACGAGCTTCCTCCTTCGCAAAAATCCCCCGCTGCCAAGGTCAGCGGCAGCCTCTGCTTGCGACACCATCCCTCCAGACACGACGGCAACACTTCCCAATATTTTCAGTCTCCGACGCTAGGAAGCATGAACCAGACAACCCGGCCCATGGCACCAGGTTAAAAGTTATTTAAACTTAAAATACCAGAGGCCTTGCCTTATTGATACATCCAAGCACCTTTCACGCACCCCAGTGCCGTTCCCGCGGGTGCTCAGCTCCTCCTGCCCGGCGCCCAGGCTTGCTGCGGGAGGGCCGAGCTGCATCGCATTCCCGTTGCCAGACACAAAACCCCCTAATCCCTGGGCTGCAGTGCGCCGCAGGACCCTCCCGCCTCGCTGCAGTCACAGAGGCAGTGAAATACGGTGCCAGGGTTGGACCTGCCCAGAGGCGAGCCGGCCGAGGGCGAGAGGCTGGAGCCAGCAAAGGGACCCACTGGCACTCGGCTGATGAGCAGCAAGGGAGCCCCGGCAGGAGCAGCTCTGCCTCCCCCTGCCCACCTGTGAGCGGGGAGGGGTCTCGGCAGGCCCCGGGGCGGGCGCAGCAGAGAATGAGAGGCTGCAGGGCAGAGGGGGCCAGGGGGTCTGTACCCGAGCGCAGGAAGGTCCCTCCCCGCCTGCACTGCTGCAGTGGAGGGCGAGCACTCGTGACACCAGCCCAGCCATGTCAGCAGCAGCCAGAGGAAGAGAAACCCCAGACGCAAGAGCTTTTCTGGGGAAGGAAGAGGGCGTTAACCCTTCCCCGGCACTCTGCACAGCACCCACCCAGCAGTGCCGAGCGGAGCCCGAATGGCTCCCGAGAGGCCGGCGAGCCCTGCCGCAGGTTGCAGGGAAGGAGAGGCCGGAGCAGGCGCTCGCTGCCCTGGCTTCATCCAGGCACAGGAGTTGGGGCACAGCGACCCGCGGGACTGTGGGGATCCCAGCGCTGGCGCCTGCTCCCCGCCAGCACGAGGCCCCAGCGCAGGGTGTCCGGGGGCTCCTGCAGCCCCTGCCGCTGACAGCCGAGCCCAAGGACCCTGCGCACCAGCGGCAGCAGGAGGGCAGGAAGGGGCACCGGCAGGATTCGTCCATCTGGCAGGACAGGTCGCTGTGGCAGCTGGGAGCAGGAGCAGCAGCACGTCCCCCACTCCTGCTGTGCCCAGCACAGAGCAAAGGCCCCGTGGCGTGCAGAGCTCATGCTCGCCCCCCCGTGCTCCTTCCTACCCCGCTGCCCGAGACAAGCAGGCAGGGCCAGTGGCATGGGAGAAGGGCAGACGCAGAGCCACTTGCCCGCCTCCCCCTTGCCCCAGCTTCACCAGCCTCCCCGCGTCCCCAGGCCGGGCTCACCGCTGCCCTCCGCCCTGAGCACCATCCTGGCAGGCCGTCTCCACCAGCTCCGTCGGCCGTGCCCGCAGCTCCGGAGAGGTGCTTCTGTTTCAGGGTGCGGACACCTGCCCGCCCCGGTGCTTCTGGTGCTCCCCAGGGTGAGTCAGGGCTGCGCTGGGCCAATGAGCTCTGGGGCCGCCTGGGCGTCATCCCGGCCTCACCAGGAGCTGCTCCAGCAACACCCTGTTCCTGCCAAAACGAGCCCGGGGCCGCCAGTGCCTTAACTCCTCTGCTCCCAGCCGGGTGGGGAAACAGGGCAGCCAGGGCCCTGCTCCCCATCCTCGGCCCCAGGGCTGGGGGATGCGATGTGTTGGGGTCCCTGCCAGGCAGGCACTGGGGGCTGGCCCAGCCCTTCCTTCCTTGGGGGCTGCCCAGGACACTTGACCCCGCACATCTTGAGCTTGCTGCGGCAACGCCGGGGTCCCCTCCCCTCCACCAGGTGGGGCCCCCCACCCCAGCAGACCCCTGGCCCTGCCCCACAGCTACCCCCGTCTGGCTCTGCCAGACCCCCCGCTGCAGGTCCAGGTCCTCCGCAGGCTGTAAGGACCGAGCTCAGGACCGGGAGGGCTGTGGGGACTGCCGGTGCCCGCTGCCCTCTGCAGACTCCACGGCAGCTCACATGGCCGGATGGGACCAGAACCGGGACTAGGAGCAGGGCCAGGAGCGATGCTGGTCCCCAAGAGAGGTTGCTCCCCACTGTCTCGACCCTTGCTCTGGGGTCCCTGTACAGACCCCACTGCTCCGCACAGGACCACTGTGCAGCAGAGTCCGGGGCCTGTGGGGCCATGCCTGCAGCAGGAGTGAACCCCTGGCACATCCCTGTCCCACTGTCAGCTGCCTGGAGAGGCCGCGTGAGCCTCGGTCGCCTTGACTCAGCTAAATACTGCTCGGCAGCGTGAGATGGAGAATCAGCACCCAGAACGCCGGCTACGGAGCAAGGGGAGGAAGGGCTTTGAAAGCCTTGCGTCGGTCCTGCAGCCCACAGCTGTGCTGCACCGCTACCCAGCCCTCCCACTGCCCCACGCCGGGCCACGCCACAGAGGCGAAGGCACTGGGTTTAGGCAGACCATGGGGACGAGCCCATGGTGCTGGCAGCGGCTGTCGCTGGGCTCTGCTGCGGGGCACCACTGCCCGCTCCCACCGTGCCCCATGGCTGGGGGGCCCATGGGGCCCCGAGACACTTCCTGCCCATCTCAGCGCACCACATCCTGTTTTCACTGTGCCGCGTGCGCGTCCTGGGTTGCGTCAGCCCTGTCCTTCCGCACCGACAGCCGAGGTGCATCAGGAGAGGGGTTTGGGGACAGGCAGCTCCAGGAAAGACCCTCCCAGGCGGCCGGGCCCCGCGCCCAGAGCCAGCCAGGGCCCCTGTGCCACTTCAGCACAGCCCTGCCAGTCACCCCCACTCCCTGTGCCCAGAGTCCGGCAGGGAACCCATGTCCACAGCCACTGCCTCGCTCCCCGGCGGCTCCAGGCTCCTGCAACCCCCACGCACAGAGCCCCGGCCCACGGTGTGGCTGGGTGAGTACCGGCTTGGCCACATCCACACGGACCAAGCACCGTGCGGGTGCCAGGAGCGCCGCCCGGCAGGCACCTCGCTTGCTCTCCGCACCGTTCACTGTGCTGGGCCTCAGACGGAACAGAGCCCGCTGCTGCTCAGCCTCAGCTGCCAGCAGGGTGCAGGGCTGGCCAGAGGAGGTCTCGCAGCCCCACGCCCCATAGCGCAGCCACCCCCGGTCCCACGCTCGGGCAGGAAGCCCCAGACAGCAGCAGCTCACACGGGCGGCCAGCCCACAACAGCGGCCCCGACGCAGCAGGCACTGGGCTGTCCTGCACAGATTTCAGTTTGGGGAGTGCTGCCCCGAGCTGCCCTTTTGCAGCCATGCACACTTGCAGCAGCGAGGGCGGCCGACCTTACGCATCGCCCAGGGCAGGAGGGCGAGGGGCTGGGACATGACCTGCCACAGCCGCACTGGGCTGCGTGCACCCTCCCGGCCACCACTGCCAGCTCCCATGCACCCCCCATCCCAGCGTGGCACCCGGCACCGGTGCAGGGCAATGCCACGCGAGGCAGCGCAGCGCCCGGCTGTCCTGCCGGGGCTCAGCGCTTACAGAGGCCGGAGCCTGGGGAGGCTGGCTGTGCGTGGGGGAAGGAGGCGGTGAGACGGCGAGGACTCTCTGTGCTGCTGTCAGCAGGAGCCATATGGAGCCGGAGCTTCGGGCACCACCACATCTGCTGGGGGGACAGAGACCCCGCGGAGAGCAGGGGGGAGGGCACAAAGCGCCTACCTGCCTTGGCGGCCACCGAGGGGCAGAGGAAGGCCTGGAAACTGGAGGCACAGAGCTCGCTGACTGTCCCCATGCTGCGGAGGTCCTGCGCGGGACGCCGCCAGCTCCGACGGGGCAGGCAGGAGCAGGCAGAGGCCTAGCAGGTGCCGTGCGGCTGAGCAGCAAGCTCCCCAGAGCCGGGGCCTGCAGGCAGGGGAGCTGGAGGACCTGCTCTGGCTGGAGCCAGGGAAGGCGGCTCTGGCAGGGGAGCTCCAGCTGCAGGAGCCCACGCGCCAGCCCCAGCCAATCCCTGCCGCTCCCTGCCTGCACACCAGCCCGCTCTGCTCCCGATGCACCGGCCGGCGGCTCAAAGCCACTTAGAGGACGAGGAGTTTGCGAACTCCCCGGCAACCCCCCCGCCCCGGGCTGCCTGCCCCCTGGCAGCCCCCTTGCCCCCACGGGGGGCTGGCAGCGGGGTATTTTTAGAGCGGTTTTATCCCTCTGTATTAGAGCGTTAAGCATTGGGAGCCGGCGGTCGCGTAGCAACCAGCACTGCATAAAGGAAGGTGCACCAAGAGACACAACGCGGCTCCGGCGAGGCGTGGGGAGCCGGGGGTGCCGCCACGGCCCCCGCTCATGGGGCGCAGGGCCCAGGCACTGATCCCAGCACAGCCCCAACAGGCTGAGCCTGCCCCGTGCGCCGTGCACGGGCAGGCCCGCTGCGCCTTCTGCCAGCCCCCCGGCAATGCCGGTCAGACGGCTGAGCTCTGGGCATGCTGCGGCGGCAAAGGAGGTGCCTCCTGCTCTGCCGTGGTCCCAGGGTGCTGGGGGGCCTACTGCAGGGACTGGGGGGGGTCCTGCCCCGGGATCCCGGCCTCGGGGACAGCTGCGGAGCTGTGGGGAAGGCACAGCCCTCCCACTCCCCAGCCCTGCTGCACTTGTGTCCCCCCAGCCCCATGGGCGCCAAGCGAACCCAAACCGGACAGACAGCTCTTCCCTTCAAAGCAGGAGTGATCCCCAAGCACAGGGCACGGCCGTGAGTAACAAACCCCAGAGCCTGTCAGGGCACGAGGCAGCGTCCTGTGGACAGCCCGGCTGCCGGCTCCTGGCTGCCAGGAGCCAGCAAGCTCCGCTTGCCTGAGCCGGCAAGCACCAGGACGCGCTGAGCTAGGAGAAACCTGAGCCGGGCAGGCAGGAGCCCTGACGGGGCAGGCAGCGGGGAAGGGCACCCTGGGAGGAAGCCGCCCTCGCAGGCAGGAGGGGACCCTGGCTCCCAGGAGCAGTGCAGCTGCGGACAGGAGGAAGGTGGAGGAGAAGGCCAGATCGCAGGGCTGCGAGGGCAGCCAGGCACTCGCTGCCAACGTGACCGACCTGGTTTCGGCACCACTTCCCCTTTCCCAGGGGCCAAAGCAGTGGTTGCCACATCGCTGGGGGCCTTTGGCAGCTGGGAGGCACAAGAGCAGGCAAGAGGGGCCGGGGGGACGCGGGGCTGAGCCAGGCACGTGGTGTGGCGAGTGCCTGCCCATGGCCTGGACCGGCAGCCAGAGAAACCCCCGTGCAGCAAGGGCACCTGCAGGTGCTCCAGCCGGCTTGAAGCAGGGCCAGGCAGCACCTCCCGGACTGAGCAACCCAGACTCTCGCCTCGATCCTCGCACCCTGCCTGGGCGAGGTGGGGTGTTTACAAACACGCCGGGGTTACGCTAACCACAGCTCTGGGCCCCGATCCTCTGCCTGCCGGAAAGCAGGGCCGCGGAGAGCTGCCTCCCACCACCAGCCTCCCCTCTCCCTCAGGCCCAGAGCAGAAACTTCCAGCCCCAACCCTGCCGCGATGCTCCAGAGCAGACGGGCTGAAATGACCGCTCGGGGACACGTAGGCCCCTGTGTCCCTGACGTGTAATTGCTGAGTGTCAGCAACGTGTCTTACTGTCCTCTGCTCCTGAACATCTCAGGAGACGAACCGGCTATTGCCTCTGCCCGACGCCGTGCTGCCTGAGCCCTGCCAGCCCCGGCCCCTGGCTCTGCTCTCCGAGCCCAGTGCCATCCTACACCATCGTCGTGTCTTTGACCTGGGAGCCCCAGAGCTCTGCGGAAGAGCCGCTCCCCCAGCCGGGCCCAGCAACTCACCCCGGCTCACCCCTGCGCCACACCAGGGAAGGGGCTGGCGTGTCACCGGCAGCTTCCCCCGCAGCGTCCCCCCCAGCCCCGGTCCCCTCGGTGCAGAGGTGCACGCCGCGGTCCCGGGCTGCCTCCAAAACAGCTGAGCCCACACCAAGGGGCCTGCCAGGGCTTGCCTGCAAACCAGGGCTGTGCAGGCTGGCAGCGGAGAGAGGGCAGGGATCCCCCCAGCCTGCCGGGGGAGCTGAGAGCCCACCCCCCTTTGGGGATCTCCCGCACAGCCCACCCCGCCTCCTGGCACCGGCCATCCCACCCCAGACAGCGAGGCCCCCCAAGCACAAGCCGCTTTGCAGGAGGCTGCATCAGCCCTGCTTAGAGAAATCCCTTAATCCCCCAGGCCAGAGCGAGCAGTAATCCCTTGGGTGCAGCAGGATTACCAGCACTGCCCAATCCCCCTTGCCCTGGGGCTGGGCCTGAGCCAAGACGGGGCCCAGCTCAGGACATGGTGCCAGGATGGGATCGTGCTCCCCGCAGCAGGCCGCTCACCGGTGCTGCAGCTCGGCAGGGCAGGAGCAGCTGGGCCGGTTCCCTACCACGATGCTGCCGCCCCGCTGTCCAGAGGCGTTTGCACGTGCACCACCGGGCTTGGTCAGCTCTGGTCTAGGGATGGGTTCAGTCTCACCGCTGTCCCCACGGGGAGATGCTGGAAGGGGGTGGGAGCACGGCCCTGCACCCTGGCAGGAGCGGGGGGAGCCCGCATCTGTGCTGCCAGCTGCTCGCTCCGGGATTTGCTCTGTGCTGAGGCAGACGACTGGAGAAGGGTTGCATAGCACGGGGCAGACACTGGCGTCAGCACAATCCCACCAGCAAGAGCCTCCCCATCGGGCTCCTGCCATACCGAGGCCTTGGCAGACCATCATCTGCAAAACCAACAGAGCTCAAGGGCTTCGGGAGAGCTGCAGATCGTGATGCCCCCACAACAGGGACAGCGGCGGGGATTTGGAGGTGACTGTGCCGCCCATCCAGTGCACCGCTCTGCGGCCCCCGTGGCACAGTGAGCGGGCAATTTCTGATGCTGACAGACGACCCAGGACGTCTTCCAGGCAATTCTGGGAAGCAGCAAGAGGCTGCTCACAGAATCGCTCCCTGCAGCACTCTCCTGCTAATGGGCTGCATCCAACAACACCCGTGCCGGGCCACGCACCAGCGGGGCCAGGCACTTGCACCTTATCTCGCTCAGCAAACTCCCCACCGCCGAGCGCAGTCACTTCTGGGGTGGAACAGCAGCCTCCTAATCAGCTGCGTTGCACAACTGCAGCAGGCAGGAAGCGGGCCCGTGAGCCAGTGCTGCCAGCAGCAGCGTCTTCACCTGCACCAGCAGCTCCAGGAAGAATGGTCACCAGCACGGCTCGCAGCCTCGGGACCTTGGTTTCAGATCTCACCCAGACAGACTCCAGCCTTCCCCTCAGCAAAGTCCTTGCTCGAGGAAAACCCACCTGCCAACCCACAGGAACCTGCCTCAGAGAGTCGAGGCACAGGCAGCACCTTCCCGCCCGGTCCTGCTCCTTAGCACCGGGAGGGAATGCTCTGTGGATGTGGAGGATGGAGAAAAGTAGGGAAGCAATCTGCACATGCATGAGAGAGGAGACCTGCAGCCCCTGAGCCACCTCACCCCGCTGAGCCCACCCTGGGAGCAGGCCCTTGGTGCACACCGGGCGCTCCTGTGGCAGGCGGATGCGCTCCTGAGCTGGGGTGGTTTGCGAGATGTTCAATGGACGCCATTGACATGAGCCTGCCCTGGAGATCTGCAGAGCCTGAACTCAGACAGTGCTCAGAGGCAGTGGCTGAATACAAAGTGTGAGTGGAGGGAAGGCGTGCAGGCAGCAGGTCCCAGAGCCGGGCAGCACTGACACTGCAGGCAGCAGGTCCCTATGGCCCGGCGGCACTGAGAGTGCAGGCAGCAGGTCCCAGAGCTGGGCGGCACTGACACTGCAGGCAGCAGGTCCCTATGTATGGCCCAGCAGCACTGACACTGCAGGCAGCAGGTCCCACACTGCAGGCAGCACGTCCCTACAGCCCGGCAGCATTGATGCTGCAGGCAGCAGGTCCCACACCGCAGGCAGCACTCACACTGCAGGCAGCAGGTCCCTACGGCCCGGCAGCACTGACACCGCAGGCAGCAGGTCCCACACCGCAGGCAGCTCGCGGGCTGTGGCAGCAAAGCAGCGTGGCGCCGGCTGCGCGCGGCCGCTGGGGCTGAGCCCCGGGGAAGGACGAGGCCGCGCCGCCAGCCAAGCGGGAGCGCCCGGGGCTCCGGGGGGACCAGCCCCCGGCAGCTCGCCCCGCGGGCCCCGCTCCCCGCGCTGTCTGCGGGCACCGGTTTCCTCCCGGCGCTTCCTCCACCGCCCCCTCGGCCCCGCCCGGCCGAT
>VYZW01019035.1:4104-46806 GCA_013401315.1 Balaeniceps rex | reverse complement strand
ACTTACCTCTTGAGCTGGGAGAGACTGCGCCCTGCCTCCACGAACTGCCTCTCAAACCACCGCGCCACGCCCTGTTTGCCCGTCCTGGTCGCCGCGCTCCCTGGGGGCTGCTCTTGTACGTGGAGGGGGTCAGGCCGCCGTCTCCTGGCCCCGCCCACGCTGAGTCAGAGCTGCCGCTCGTCAGCAAGCTCCCTCTTTCCCACGCTGCGGGGCGGGGGGTGTGCCCTCTCTTCTCTCTGTGCTTTTGCCGCCTTAGGAAGGGTCCCTCGGCGCGATCTTCCGCTCCGGAGCCCTTCGCCTCGGTGACCCACAAAACACATTTTCCATTGTTTCCTCCCACAGCAACAACGAAGAAGGGAATCGAGGTTACAACAAAAGTGGGAATCGTGCAACCAGTTTTTTTGGCATGCATAACATGAAATACAAACCCAAGTGGGGTTGTTCCTCTCTGAGGCAAATTTTCATTTACAATACCATTATTCTGATCCAACAGCAATGAGGCCATTTTAGAAATGATCATGTAACACTTCTTTCACAGAAGTCCCCTAGAATAATAAAAAGGTTTTTTAGCTTTTGAAGGATGTTGTTTCAATACACTAAAGCTCTTTAAAGACACCACTTGAAACCTGGAGCATTTCAGCATCAGTGAAAAGGGTGCGTCTTTCTGAAGACATATAACATATGTGTTACAACATAACACCTGTAGCAGATCCCAAGTTGCTGAATATTATAAGCTATACATTAGCATTCTTGAGGATGCAGTGTGTTACTGAGTAACAGCAGGATATTATACATATTCAGCTATACTGAAGGCTGATAATTTGCTGCACAAATGTAATAATCTTGCCTAATATGCAGCTTCTAGAAAATAATTTAGAAAAACATCATGTTGTCTCATGCATAAATGTGAGACACTTCAGTGGAAAGTTTTTAACTCTAGACTTATTATATACATAATACCTAAGGCTCATACTGTCAGTGCAGATGTATAGTTAGCAGATGAAAGGATATGATCAATGAAATCAGATTTTAAAGGGTCCTCTGCCTGAAGCAGAGGAGCAGGCACTTCTAGAGTTAACGGGAACAGATTTACCATTGACATTGTGGTGGTGGGGTGGTCTTCTATAGCATCTGTGGAAGGCAAACAAGCTAATAAGTACAGGTGTATAGCCTCTTTTAAGATGCCTTTTCTAAATATAAATGCTTTTAATAACACAATATCTAGAGCATGGGAACAAGACTGATAACTTAGCCGGTGATCACTGCTTTGAGGAGGGAGGGAGAAGACGAAAAAATAGTGTATTATTAGCAGGAGTACTCTAAGGAAACTGATGGTTGAGGTCAGCAGCCCTGCACCTGGTATGAAAATGGGCAATTGCATGATTCAGTCGTGAAGGAAGTAGTGATCTGAGATGTTTCAAAGACTTGGACGACTCATAGGTGAAGTTAGCCTCATAACCATATGAATGGCAATAAAATGAGGTTTGCAGTTGGTAAATTTAAAGGAAGCATATAGCAGTTGTAGAAAATATGTATCGTTCTAGATATATATGCAAATCTTTAGTTCTGATGTCATCAAGGTGACTTTCTTGAAAAATCATCATGGCCTCTGTGATTTACTTCAGTAAAACCATCAATGCCTGAAACAACAGCTCTAGGAGCCGCTATGGCAGCAGGAGCTGCAGAAGGAGTTGGAATTTGGAGTCTGAATCCTGGAGATTTGACAGCCGTGACATGTGAAAGATTTGAACCACAGATCAACCCAGAGGGTAAAACCCTTTCATATTATCTAAGAAGTTGCAAGCTTAATATTTTATGTCCAACAGATCGGGTTTTTTCTTTGTTGCAGTCTAACATACTGATATAAAACCAGCTATTTATGAGTATCCTCACAAATGTTGAAGATCAGTTTTGTAGTGTTTGGTTTACAGAAAAGTGCATTTCACTTGCTGTTTTGTCCGTTTATTGACTAGTAAGATGGAAAATGGTTAAAACAACATAAGTCCACAGGGGAATGTGTTGGGTTTTTTTTCTTTCTTCTTTTTGAAAGAAGCTTGGCAATGGGCATTACAGTTAGTAGCTTTTGATTTATAGCAAGTAGAATCAAAGAAATCTTGAAAGGTTTTTACTGAGAAAGATGTCTCCTAAAGCTCCTGTGCATTTGTGAGTTTTCACAGATGTAGAAAGGACAGACTAACTGTTTTTGGGAGACTTCTCTTTTGGCTTTAAAAAGCCTACATTAATAATTGTTTTTTCTCTAACTATCTTTTTCATCAGTTCTTAAGTGCTTCTAGAGATGGAAAGCATGTACTTGACATAGTTAATCCATGTGCAAGACAAATGCATTTTTGCCTTTTCAATTATTTCTTAATTTTTGGTACAGAATTTTGTCTTGCCATTTTGATTATAATTACCGTTATAACCCCTACTTCAAGACAGTATTTTCAACACTGAAGGGCTTCTACATCAATAACAATTGCTTCGTTTTGTCCTACTTGTAAATCTTGTTATTGGTGAACATGGAGAAAATTGGTTTTAAGGTTTTTTTTCTCCTTACGGTGCATAACTGTGGGGGGTTGGGTTGTTTTGTTTTGGGTTTTTTTTGTTTTTTTAATTCAAAACAGCATTTTATAATACTTGTTCTGTGCAGACAAACTATACTGTGCAAAAGAGTGGAAAGCTAATATTGTAGTCTTTGCTTCTTAAATACTTGTAGTTGTATTCATATGCATTGAGAGGCTTTTCTGTTTGCCAATTTCTCAATTTCAGAAAGTGAATTTCGCTATGCCAGATGGAAGAAAGCTGTGATGAAATCTATGGGCTGGGAGACATCTGAAGCTCCTTCAAATGGTAAACCAGAAATTAATGCAGGTCAAGTATTATTAATTAGCCCATTAGCCTAGGTAGTTAATCTTGAGTTTGAAGACCCTTTCTGTTCATACCATCTCTGGACTATTCCCATGATTTAAAAACTATTACTTAAAACCACCATGGAAACAAAGCAGGAAAATAGATAGGTGTTCCTCTTGAAAGGAGGATGCAAGCAATATCTTGTAGGGCTCTAAAAACAGAGGACATGAAATCAAGACTAACTGCAGGTTTTGCAGAATAGCGTTGGTTTACAAAAGAAAAAAAATCTTACCTAGAAGAAGAGATACAGCACAATTCTAAGACAGTGCAGGGATTTCGTAAACTTTCTTGTACTATAACCTCATGTTGCAAAGGAGAAAAGTTTCATCCTGTGATTTTTCTTGCTATATCTTGCCTTTATTAGTTGCTGTATATGAAGGAGGGATTGATAGCCACATCGAAATCTGTTTGACCCACAAGGGCTAAGAGCAAGAAGTTATCATAACGTGAAGAATTGCACAGACCTATTGTTCACGTGCAGAGAATATACAAACACTTTTGAGGGACTGAACAAGATCTTTCTTCTGAAGTAGAGGGCTTTTTCATCTGTCAGGTTTAAATTCAATAAAACCTGCAGTCTTCTATGATCTGTAATTTGGATTTCTATTTCAGTACTATTTCAGGATAAGTTTTTAGTCCTGAACCATCCTTATCGATCATCATTTATGGTCTTTATCTTCATTTCATTTCCCTTTTGTTGGAAAAACTGTTAGAAGGAAAAGTATTAATTAAAGAATCCTCAGAATGTAAACTCCCCCCACAATCCAGAGTTGCAGCCCTCAAGCTGCATGAAGTCTCTTACTTTATTCTTGAAAGCTAAAGCTAAAATTTTCCTTTTACCATCATATACGTTGGTTTAAGTATTTTATTTAAAACCATGATTATACAAACAATTCTGTCAAGGCTATTTGGAAGGGAAATAGGTAACTTAGCATGAGTAACAAGACTCACTTCAGGATTGTCCATTATGATTTAGTAGCCTTACATCTAAACTCTCTGTTAAGTATCCTAAAATCCCAAGTGCTTGATGTGTATCTTACTTATATATCTTTATTTCCTTTTGAAGGATAAAAAATTCTGCCTTGCAGAAAGTAAACTAGATCTTGTTCTTCAGCTCATGTGAAAAGGGATATATTTATCAAAACTTACCCTCAGTGATTACCTGGTTTAAACACTGCGGGGGGAAATGTTATTTTCCTTAGTTCTTGCTTTGAAACTTTGTCTTCTGCCTGCTAGGAGTATTTAAGATTGAAGAATACTAGAAATGGGCTCAACCTAGATAGTGCTAACAGTGGAATTTGGATTTGAACTCTTATATTGAGAGGCTGTTTTGAATTATTGTGGGGGTTATGGATAATCTTTTTTAGTTTTTCTGCAAATGTCACTACATTTGTTGCTTTTTGCTGTTCATATGATTTTTAACACATATATTGCAATTTATATATATATTTCTCTTTTGATTTGCTTGACTGGAAACACCCTCCCCTGGATGACATCAGGTGACACTAGTATCTTCTGTAGTCTGCCTTTGGGTTTTTTTATTATGAGTAGCATGATAATGTTAATCGGAGCAAAGTACGTCTCAGGTTAGTTATTATTTGAACTAGATCACTTTAAAAGCTATCTACACTAGTTTAAGTGTTGGGGTTTTTTGTATTCAATCTGTTTATTTTTAGCAAAAATGACTGATGCTTTTTGTTGTTCATGCACACGAGTGTTTGAGGGTGTGAATTAGGCATATGGTACCTAAAGGAACCAAGTGAATGCCATCTTGAATTAATCCTCATGTGCCATGAAATTCATAGCTGTTAGATGCACATGAAACCTTGAACTCTCCCCTCCCTTTGTCTAACTATGCAGACTGTACACAGTTTACGAAAGGGATATAGGTTGGAGCAGCCTAGCAGAGTTTTGCATTGCCTGCATTACAGTGTGCATTGCAGTTAGAATACAGTTATCCTGTATTTCTTCTCACAATGTTTAAAATTATTTTGAGGATCTTGTTTAAATAAAGCGAAGACTTTTCTTCTGTACCTGAAAGGCTTCATGCACCCCTTTCATTTTTCTGGTCCCCTTGGAACTATGGTATGGTTAGAAATCTTCATCTACTAAATCTGTAGAATGTTCTTTTTGTACTTTGCTCTTGATGGATAAGTGAATTCATTTTGTGTAAAGAGAAGAGACCCTAAAAGGCCTGTCTGCAAAACTGAGGAAAGGGACTGTGTGCATATGCAATGAAGATGCATCTTCAACCTATTAATATATGTTTCATTTTAAAATAAAGTTCTTAATATGGATTATGGTGCTAGTTACTCATGCCAGAATTAAGACATTTCATTAAGATATTCTTATGGTAAGAAAAAGAAGTTTATATGGTGATGTCATTTGTTCTTTGTTGTTGTGTTTAATAGTTTCATTCCAAAGAAAATATTTTACAGTATTGNAATTAAACAGACACTTGAGGACTTTAGCATGCTCCTGTGATGATGTGTTTGTATTTTGTTTCTACTCATTCAGCCTGAATTAACTATTCAATTGTAATTTTCCTTGCATGGAAGAGACTGACTGAGCTTTTAGGAGAACTAAAATCAAACTAAACAAATGCTAGGCAAAAATCAAACTGAACAAATAAATTGACATTGATTTACTAACTCTGGAATGTTCCTGTGGATGAGAACAATCTTGATTATGAAGAATAAAATAAAACCAGCTGTGAATAAGTGGGTAAATTTTTAACAAGCTGAACTAAGGAACTTGAATATTAATTCTAGATCAGGTTCTTCACCACATGGAGGATACCTAACATAATATGAAGATCAGTGTTAAGTGGGCAGATAAGCAACTTAAATTCTGGGTTTATTGCTTTTTAAAAACAACTAATCAGTAACCTGCGTATAAATATCTAAACTTGCACTGTTGGAACTTATAAAAAAGATTTTTTTTTCTTCCTTCCCTAAGCTTGTCAGTGCCTTTCTGACCCACAAGTGGAAAGCATATTCATCTCAACTCACTCTGGTCTTCAGAACCCATTTTTTCCCTTGTGTATATATGTATAGTTACTCTATATACCAATATAGTTACTTTGTATATCAATATATTGGTATATTATTTATATGGTAAGCTTGGGGACAGGGGAAGTTGCAAGAAATTTCGAGCTCTTATTTGTTTTAAAAATTATGATGTCTAAAAAGAAATAGCAATGGTGATGATATGTACAGGTTATAGTTTTGCTCAGCTGTGTGTTAGGGTAGAACATGATATATAGAATTTGTGTTGCTGATTGGAGAAGGGCTGCTTCCCCCTTAGACATTTACTCTAGTAAATATCCTTTTGCTTTTGAAAGCTGGAACTAGCTGACCAGACTTTCCTTCTAATTCGGTACAGGGACTCCATTAATTAATTTGTTACATTTTAACTTTTAATGAAACACTGGAACTCCAATGCAGTCATCAGTACAGTAGGTTTGAGGGTTGAATCTACTGAGGACCGAATTCATCCTTCATGTGCTGAAACAGCAGTAAGTCTTGCATGGCAACAGTGTTGTTGTTGAACGTGTCTCTGTAGAGCAGGGCCATGATTTTACAACTACTGAAATGCGAAGGAAAAATCTGCTGTGGCAGAGTAGAGAACACTAACGTGGCAAAAACCCATTTACAGAACTGCTAAACTAACTGCCTTTTCATGCAGCACCTGATGACTGAATATGAAGAGCAATACTGTGTTTCATTATATCATTTCATAATTTCATCAAAATCAGGTGAATTACTTGTACCTTGTTTTATGATCTTCATTATTCTTCTCTCCCAGGGGAGAGAGGGCCAATATTTTGGTTTACTTCTCTATTAAAGCAAGTTGTGTGTAGCAACTGGAGTCCTTATGCTAAGATGTTAAGTTTTTCACACTAGTTTTGGAAGTGGACAGCTGAGAGATTTCAACATATCCTGTAGCTGAACTTTTTTGGAGGGTGAGAGTTAACTGAAAGTGATACTATATTTTATTAGACTCAAATGTAAAGAAATGGCTTTGCATGCTTAAGTTGGCATCTCTCAAGTGAGGTATACGTGGAGATTGGCTATGTACAGGATCCTACGTGACATCTGGGGTATAAAGTTCTTTGACTTTATTCTCACAGAATAAGGTGTCAATGCAGATAGTAATACTATATTCTTCCTGCTTAAATACCCTTTGGGGTATTTTTTATGTTTCTGTTTTTTCTTTTTAGTTTCTTGTGCTGTGATAGTTACTGCCAAATCACATACTAATTTATATACAGGAATCACTATGCAGTTCTGCAAGTTAGTTGCAATAATATTTCCTAAATTTCTGAAAGCTGAGCTCATATTCAGAAGAAAATAAGCTTAGAATACCTTTCTTCAATTCTTCTACTTGTTAAAAATTTACCTATCTTAATAGTGTGGTCTCTTCTCTCTGACTATATGCACATCCCACACACTTAAGTGCTGACTTATCTAGTGTCACAAGATACCGCTAAGTTATAATTGCAATAATTGGAAACAAAGGACGGTTACACTGAATTCCTCTTGTAGCTCAGCTGTGTTATTAATGTTTTAGAGTAAATTCTATGTTACTAATGCACATTCTTTCTTATTTAAGGTAAATGAGACTACTTAGTGGACTCTCTGGATGCAGCTGATTTTTTTGTTTCATTTTGTTTTAATGTCTGAAGAGATTCCACCACCAATGTGATTACACTACTTTTGTGACTAAATCCATTCATGAGTCCATCTGTTGCCAGTCCCTGAGTAACCTCCCAGTGGTACACTGAAACTTAAGTCTTCAGCCCTTCATTACGCTGCTCCCTTCCCATCAACTCCAACTGCACTGGAGGCCTTTGCGTGGACTATCTCACATCATCCTCTAAAATTTCACAAGCCCTATCTTTGTTTGAGAAAGTTGGCCCTGCAACTTCTGAGATAATGTCAGATGTTTAGCTATCCTTTTCAGGCTTTTGGTACTTTACACAACACACTGCAGAAAGTTAATGATGCACTATAGAACTTTGTAAACATGTTACAATTCTTCCAGCTGCTGCGAATATCCTTTCATATGTCTATGGTTGCCAAAGATGTTTTATTGTAGTGGCCTCTGGTCTGAAACACCTTCAAAAGTACAAACCTTTTAAATACTAACTCAAAATGTATTATCAGTAGGACACATCGCCACCGTTTTGGCAACGAAGAGGTTGCTGATATGGTCCACAGAGTACTGTTGAAATGATCAATTACAAGGTGAAAAAGTTTGGTTTGGCTTTTGGCATATGTAGTCAGTTTGCCCGTTGTAAGTTTTTAAGACACGAAGTCCTGTAGCTGTACCTTTAAAGAGATAGAAGTAAATAGGTGTTTTAGTTAAGACCATGTTTCATGTTCTTGTGCTTTTGTGTTAGTTTGGAAAGCCATGCTATTGGCAGGACAGCTTCTTGGTCCTCAGCAACTGATAACTCTTAAAACTACTCTGTACAATGCGCTTTCCTTGACCAATACTGCGTATATTCTGTCAACCTTCTTAAGGATATGTTAGTGACTATTTGTTAAACTTTTGAAAGTTGAAGCTTAGTTTTCCTTAAAGAGGGTCCACTCCAAATTAAATATCAGTGCTTTAGTTCTTGATCTCATTTAGTATATCTCAGGGACCAAAATCTCCCTTTCAGTTTCCATGTCCGTAGTTTTAACAGCAAGTTGTTGCAAAATATGCTGGGACAACCCAAAACCCTGGCTTGGAAGAGTAGGCGCTTGGCACCTGAAACGGGCCACTGGAATTCACAGGCAACGTGCGTGACAGCTGAGTTGGGTCCACTTTGAAACTTTTTGTCCTCCACATGTAAAGGAGTGAGGCAATAATCTTATCTTCAGCTTTCCTGTTTGTACCAACAGCATGACAAATGCCAGCCTTATTGGTTAGGTCAGAGAAAATGTGTTCTTGTATAGTGTCATTAGATCAGCATAGAGTGACAGCAAGGTTAAATGTAGGAACACCATGGAAAATTTCAAAGATGTGTTTAAACGCACTAGGAGTTAAAGGGAGTGGGGTTTTTGTGTGCATTTGTTCTTAAAGATTTTTGTCTTTAAAAAAATAGTCTTTAGCAAAGTTTGCTTTTCTTTGTTAAACTATGGTTAGAGGCTTAGCTTTTAAAGGATGTTATATATGTGTGTGTCTGAAGCAGTGGACTGCACAGAAGTTCAGGTCTGTTCAATATATTTAATATCAAATACATATGAATTGTCTTTTTATTATCAAGTGCAATGACCTTTGAAAATGTGACTTTTAATTAAGAAGTTAGAGAAGGAACATTTTTCATCCTGTGGTTGCATGTATAAATTCAACAGAGGGGAATTTTGTGTGCAGGTGAAAATATAACAACATCATTCAAATCCCGTATCTCCTATAAATACTCAAATGTGAGGTGTGACAACTGAAATTTCTGGGTTTTCCAGTTTGTATTGGAGAGGTGAAGAAAGCGTGAAAAATGAACATGAACCCACAGAAAAATCTTTCTATTCCTTCCCTTTACTTGGAGCTGTTGCTGATCCCACCTTACCCCAAGGAACAAGAGCAGCAGCAGCAGCCTTCAGAGCACACAGGGCAAGGGCAGCACACACCTCGAACACTGGACTTCTGAGTACAACTTCTTGCCAAAAACACTGACTGAACCTGGGAATGGTTAATGTTGAAGTGTTGCCTTTGCCAATGATATATGTGGCGGGGGAAAGGAAGCACATAATAAGTAGGAGGGGTATTTTTTGCTGCTTTTCTGGCTTATCTTTTACTGGTGAAACACAATTCCTTTTATTTTTTCACTGAGTAAAAATCATTATTTTATTTTCAATTGCTGTTGCAAATATTTTCTAAGAATTTCACACCATTGTTAACTTTCTACCAACATAGTTGAAATATATTGTAAACTGCGTGTTGGGTGGGAGGGGACAAACTGTTCAAAGTTAGCTTTTTTGTGAAGCTGTGATTTATTTTTTTCTATAAATTTCCAGATTTATAAATTCTTACTTGAGAATTGCATTAACTTGGTATTAAAATACCAGAAATAAATTGATGTAAGCTGTCAGTTTATTCTTGCACATTATCTATCAGACACATTTTCATTAATGTTTTTCGCATGAGGCATTAGTATACATTGACGTGTGTTAAACAATGGAGCACCCTCTTTAAGTATCACAGGCACATGCTTTAACTTGCTCAGATACACGGCTCAAATACATGCAGTACTGCATTCTGCTTTTCAGTGATATATTCAGTTTCAAGGACTGGATTAGAAATCACATTTCCTCAAGTCACTCCATATTCAGGAAAAAGCAGGGACACGCAAGTAGGATGACAAAAAGGAACACGGTCATAATACAGGTTTGATCTGAAGGTCTCAAACAGCACTGCTTGGTGGGGCCAGCAGGCCAAGCCGGTTTTGCTCTTATACCATGGTCTGGTAATTGCTACAGATTAAAAAGTCATTATGAGTTGGGGGAAGAAATGTTCATGGAACAGA
Source organism: Balaeniceps rex (assembly GCA_013401315.1). Lineage (NCBI taxonomy): Eukaryota > Metazoa > Chordata > Aves > Pelecaniformes > Balaenicipitidae > Balaeniceps > Balaeniceps rex. Next base: position 36,383 of record VYZW01019035.1, on the reverse strand, counting down.
AAACATGGCTGGGGGCACTAGCCAGGAGCGTGAGGTATTTCTGTTATTTTAAGAACGAAGCATGGGCGTATGTGTATATGTGGAGGGTACATGTACGGAGTGTGCCTGCCAGTTGCTTGCTTGTTCTGTCTCTGCGTAGCTCCCAGTTGTATTCCACACATCTAGTGCTGCGTAATTAGACCAAGGATATAGCCTTCATCCATAGGCTTTACATAGTCTTTAGTCCCCCATATCAAAATCAGTTGTGTGAGACAGAAACAACCCCTCTCTACCCCCCCAAAAAAGAGCATTTAAATATCAGCACAGAAGCCTTAGGTAACATGTTATTACTCAACATCAGACTTCTCCCTTTGCTCATGAGACTCTGGAGTCTTCCTTTCACATGGCAAAATTACAGCCTTGCCCTTAGCTGCGCTGCAGAAGAGCATACTCAAATTTCATGATTCATCAAGCTGGAATATTATGAGATGAGAACTTTATTAATGTAATTAGTACCAGAAATTTATATGTATAAAGAATTTTTGTTCAATGAAAGCTAATACAATGTCTAGTCTATTATTGGAACTCTATACAAACAAGCTTCTCAGTATCCATATCAGCATCCAAGCTATAATCTTTCCATCTAAAGAATCCTAGATCTGTAGCTATTGGAATGCTGTCCCACTGAGAGCTGTAACACCAGCCCAGTATGGGGGGAGGGTAATTATTATAATTGACTGGCATTGATGGAAGTAGTACTCATCAGTCCTGGAGATAAGGGCAGGCAAATGAGTAGTGGCCCTTTAAAGCTCAGAAATGACAAAAGAACATTGCTGGAATTATTTTCCTATGCTGTCCAGAGGGACCTCCACAGGCTGGAGAGATGGGCCGACAGGAGCCTCGTGAAGTGCAACAAGGGGAAGTGCCAAGTCCTGCCTCTGGGAGGGACAACCCTGGGCACCAGGACGTGCTGGGGCCAACCCACTGGGAAGCGGCTTTGCAGAAAAGGTCCTGGGGGTCCTGGTGGACACCACATTGAACATGAGGCAGCAGTTGGAAGAAAGAAGGGCAACAGCACCCTGGTCTGCATCAAGCAGACATCACCAGCAGGTCAAGGGAGGTGATCTGTCCCCTCTGATCAGCCCTGGTGAGACACACCTGGAGTGCTGGGTCCAGCTCTGGGATCGCCAGTAGGAGAGAGACACGGACATACCAGAGCGAGTCCTGTGATAGACCAGAGATGTGGTTAAAGGATCAGAGCGTCTGTCGTACAGGAGGAGCTGAGAGATCTGGGACTGCTCAGCTTGGAGAGAGCCCAGGTATAAATACCTGATGCAGGGAGTAACGACCATGGAGCTAGACCCTTCTCTGTGGTGCCCAGTGACAGGACGAGAGGCAATGGCCACAAACTGAAACACCAGGGAATTCCACTCAAACAAAAGAAAACACTTTTTTACTCTGAGGGTGGTCACATACAGTTGCTCACAGAGGCTGTGGAGTCTCCATCCTTCAAGATACTCAAAACCCAAGGGGACATAGCCCAGATCTTGCTGACCGTGCTCTGAGCAGGGGGTTGGACCAGACAATCAGAGGTGGTCCCCCTGCCTCATATGGGCTGTGAGTCTGTGATCAGGTCAGTCACAGCTTGTCTCCAGCACAGGCTGAAGGCTTGAGCCAGCTAATAATAAAGGCCAGGGAAAAGGAAATGCTCATTTATTTGGACAAAACCAGTTCACTTTATATGCATCAGTTTTCACCCACTCTTGTATTTCAACATTATTCAGCTGGAGTTATTACTATGTCACCCTATGTACGTATTTGTTTTGGAAGAGTCAGCCCTATTGTGTGGGCTTATTATCTTACTTGTTTTAGTTTTGAGAGATAATCTTTTCAGCAGTTGCGAGTGGGAGTTTAAGCAGAATGACTGTTTTTCAGATTCCCGATTGCTTTAGAATGCTTCTAGAGGTCTGACACTACTGGAGGCATCAGATATTCTCCAAGTTTTTTGGTTTTGTTTTAAGGAAGAAGGGGGAAAAGGCCAGAGAGTGACCTATCTGGAACGTGCAAGAACCCTGTCTTCATCGTGAAGAAAAATACGAGATGATAACTTTAATATTGTTCTCTACATAATGATTGTTGTGTCTCAGTTAAACTTCAAGACACATTAAGTCTTTTTAAGACTGTCCCCCAGGAAGTAGGTTTGTATAACCAACGCAAGCTATTCTTATTTGGACTCTAGTTAGCCTTCAACAAGGTGCAAACCACTTCATGTGCAACATGATGCCTCTATTCTGTCACCCTCTAATACATAAGCCTTAAACTAAAAAAAAGGTACCTTACCTTGGTTTGGGTTTCAGCTCACTGATGAACTTCTGACCCAAGAGTTATCAAGGGCTGTCATACCCAGCAACAGATTCCAGATCATGCTATCACTTCTTTTCTTGTTACCAGTCTTTCTGTTTGACTGCTGATATTACACCAAAAACCAAGCGTATACAATGTCAAACTTCTAAATATTAAGTAATGTTAGGTAAAATTCGTATCCATTAAATTGATTAATTAAATCAAACATACCATAATAGTGCTGAAATATTTTATTTGCTAATCTTGAAATAGGTTATTTGTTTATTCATGAGCATGTGAAATACCGAGCCCCAACTGATGCGCAAGTGAGGCATGTTGTATATTGGAATATGAAGGCATGGTTTTATTATTTGGTGGGTGAGGTAAGCACTGAGGAAAGGTAGAAAAAAAACATGCCAGAATTTTAGCAGTTCAGAACCCAGTGTAATGCAGTGGTAGATCAATATAATAAGCAACAGGATGGTTGAAGGTCATAACAGTAGGATGGTACTGGTTTAGAGAATATCCTTGAATATCTGAAATTGTTGGAAGATCTTGTTATAGCTTCATCTAAAAAAAAATCAGTTATTCCCACTTGCTTTTCAAAGCAGCATCTATTGAAGCTATTACAGCAGCATTTGGCACAGTATTCTCAAAAAGAAAATGTTGAAATTGTAATTTAAATATTTATGCAAAAACATGAGTCACAGCTGTACTACCTTACAATAGAAACAAAGATAACATCAGCATATGAGCACTTCATTTACGTGCTTTAAGTCAGTACTGCCAAACTAGCTTGCAGTAAATGTGTAGTACTAAACACATATGAGGAAAGACAGCGAGCTCTTTCATAATAAAATAAAAACCAAGAGGTGTGGTAATTCTTGTTTACAGAAATTCCCTTAAGATCGTTAATGTTACGGATTTTCACCCAAAGGTCACGAAGTTCCAGTACCAAGGACACACACGGACCTAATAGTCCAGATCCACCAAGTAGCCATTAAAGCATAATTAGGTAATTTCTTTCTCTCTATGGATATTTGTAGGAGACCAGATGGAAGATCTCACACCAAGGTTACAAGTAGCCCCTGACAGGAAGCCTGAGGAATGCAGATAACAGGACAGGACTTGATAAGGGATCAGGGAGTGAAGGCACCTGGTACCCTTCCAAGACATGTCTCAAACACTCTACAGATAAAGGGACTGAGAGGGCGGTCTGCAACATGAGCTGTGAACTCTTAGCCAAAAGATAATTCGGGCAGGGGGAGATCACGACCACCGACTTACTGACCACTGACTCAATACACCCACCGACTCAAAAAAGGACCAGACTGAGCATGCATGCTATTTAGCATAGGAAGCGGGGAAGGTGTGTCTAAGCAAGGATTAAAAACCACAAGCCATCCCAAGACTCTGGGGGGAAGAAAGAAGAAAGAAGAAAAGAAGAAGAAACTTGAAGACGGATGCATCCACGCCCCCCCGTTGGCTGGACCGACGCTGGAACCCGGACCGGTGATCTCTCTTTCTCACTCTCTGTCTCTCACTCTCTACCACTCTCTCTCTCTTCTTTATTTTCCCTCTTTTGTTTTATTCTTTTGTCTTTTATATCTCTAGTAAGTAATGTAAGGCATAGATTAACAGCATTGCGGTAAAAACCAACACTTTCTCAAATTACCCAAAATCACCTATTAAAGAACTACAAGCCAGTAACAGATCTTTTGGTGTCGTTTCACCTTAATTTGCTCCAGGGGGATTTCAGGAACCTCGCACCCCAGCTCGTCCTACCCAGGGTAGCCCGAGGAGTGGGTCGCAACAATATTTAATCTTGGACGCTGCCTAGACTTTGAAATGAATGGATGTTCCATATGAAGAAAACAGATGTAAGTAGGATCCATATCGCTTTTTCTTTTCCCTTTTATTTTGAAGTTAGAGGTTTTGTAGTGCATGAGGCACGGGTTCTTGTTATTGTGGTGCTTGAAATTACACTGAACTACAACCTTTGCACAGGCATCTCCAAGATACCTTTCTCTCTCTCCCCCCTCTGGCCCTGAAAAAACCTCAAACATTTTATATCTATTCAGAAAGCCAGTAACAGCTGCTGGTTTGTCATTTTGGGTTTGCTTATCTACTCCATCACTTTGAGTCTGTACTGCGTGTCAGTAAAAGCATTCCCATTTCAGAACAGAACAATAAGCTGGGTTTCTCCATCTGTCCCCTCACCCTGCTTCTGTAGCGAGATAATGTCTGACAGTCTTAGGGCACATGTAATCATGCCTCTAGACGCCAGACAACATCATAAAGCTACATTCTTCAGAGCATTTACTCCTTATCAGCCCTTATAGAGCTAATCCTTCCTCTTGCATCTTGACAGGCCGCCATGTAGCTACGGTCCAAAAGAAACACTACACAGAGCGATGAGCTAAATAAGTCACGCGCAAGTCCACACATTGGGTGTTTGTTGGCATTCAGGGTAGTATCTTATGGGTTTTTTTATGGATCTGGCTACAGCATGACAAAAACAGAGTACTGCTTCTGGAAAACAGCATTCAGGAGAGAAAAATAAAGTATTTGATGCACTGTATACTTGCATTTGTATACATTCAAATACTCCCCCTCCATCCCAACTTCAGTGCTGAAGTCAGGCCCACGCTGCGACCTCTTGCCAGCACAGCTGTGCTACCCGTGGGTATAAGGATACTTTGCTTGGTTGATATCTCAGTGCCCGCATACATTAGACGTAGTAGCAATGCTGTGTTTTTACTGGCTTCGTTGGCATTTTAGGTGGAGACGGATCTAAAATCTCTGTATGACCACAGCAAAATTGCTTTACTGCTTTCTTATTTCTCTGCATTAAGAAATGGTTTTGCAGACATAGCCTTGGTGTCTTGGGTTTGAACTAAACCAGACCGTTATCAGAGCAATTTTAATGGCTCATTTTTCAGGCCAAGTCAGATAATGCTTCTAATTTAAACAAAGTAGAATAAATATAGCCTATTCAAAAATAATCTTTCTTCAATGAAGACAAACTTTTAAAGAATATGAGAAAGGAATTAAGGGTAAGAGCTCAAAAAAAGGCCCTCAGGTGATGGTATCGCTTCATTTGGATATGTGCACAGGTAAGATGGATTGATTCCTCCTGTCCCCTTTGTTCCTTAGATTGATCTTTGCTAGCATCCCATATGGTGGAAATTTTCTGAAGAACAAAAAACCAGATTTTTCATCGCTGTCATTTTCCTACCAGAGCAGACGTTAAGGAAATGTGGTCCTAACTGTAAAAATAAAACTCCCATTTGAGCAGCCACGTAACTAGACATTGCTGGCCCTGTGCATGGGACTCTTATTATTTAAGCAAGGCATGTTTTGTACTCAAAAGCCATTTGCACAGGTATCTATTATGTTATTTATTATGTTCATTTTCAACAAACATACATGTTTTGCTTCTTTGCCGTTTTCACCATTTGCTAGTGCCACCTAGGTTAGCATTAAGTTAATCTCACAAGTGACTTGAGAGAAAATTGTAAATGATTATGTAGTTTATAAACAACTGCAATATAAAGAAAAACCTTCTATGTGGTTATGGTAAGTTCTGCTTTAAATCTGAAGCTTTTGACTGATTAAAAGTTCAAAGCAGAAATTGTTTTTCTTAACGAAAGACCAGAGAATTGTTTTAGATTTCTTAATCACATTTTGCCTCTGCTGAAAAGCATCCACTGGTTATAATTTAAAAAAAGACACTTGTTGACTGCATTAATTTCTCAGGAAAGCTAATTTCATTTACAATTAAAGGTGCTCACTTGGCAGTGCGACAAAGAGAAGCCCTTTGTTTATTCACAAAACAAGCCGTGCACAGGCAACAGACTGTGTCTTACTCTCTTGCCCTCATGCACCACATACCCAAGTGGATTCTTGTTGCCAGTTAAACCTGGACCATCTCTTTGGGAGTTCGGACGTCTGCTGAGATTACACTTTGACCTTGTGTAGCGACTTGTCTACCAGATACCAAAAGAGTTTCTAACCCCATTGTCAGTAGGTGGGAAAACAACCACCAAGGACACCGGTCTTCTGTCAGTAACCCATGGCTGAATCGGTCAGGTAACAACCTGGCATTCTGGATCCCATTCAATCATCTTCTTTCCTTTATTTTTCTTCTCTTTATTCACTGGCTGTTTTGTTGTGGGCACCCCTTATGTGCTTAAATGACTCAAAGTAAGACTTAAATCCAACTAGCCATTTCTTAACAGTTGTGCTAGACCATTGCAGTGTGGTGAACATCACTCACTTATTCATGCATTATTCTGCTGCTATTTCTTTTTTAAAAATACCATGTTAGGTATCCTAGTAGAGATGAAAAAGGGCAGGGTCTCGACCCTGGTTAATTACGGATGTAATCGTCCTGTTTGTGATGCCTACGGTTGTACATAAATTTAAGTCCAGCTCTTAACCCATCAAGACCAGTAAGCCTCCTGGTCTTCATCTCGTCACCCCTGTGAGCGTGCCTGAAAGTTCCCTGGGAGCACAGAGCCAGCTCTGGGAGGCAGAATCGTGCTTCCGCGCCATGTAGTAGCACAGCAAGCCACGCACACCAGCTCCATTAACTCCATCCAGCCGTGAGGCAGAAAAAAGATTCTCACCTCAGTTATTCATTACATCTAATGGTGTGGTGTTCTCCTTGCTTCCCCTAAAAACCAAGCACACGAGCTGAAGCCACATGGCAGAGGTGACAGTGAGGCTATGAGGGGCTGCTTTCCCCACCCCTTCGCATTTGGGCACCATGGTGGTGGGACTGCCAGCTTGCCAGACCAATGCCCTAAACTTGTGCCCAACATGCAGCACAAGGTAGTAGTTTCTGGGGGGACTTCAGGGACTTTGAGGATTAATTTTGGATCTTCAAAGGCAGTCAGGCACCGTGCTTGCAATAGGATGAAGTAATTCAGCCCGGGTCACACCAGGAGTCTGGGATGCTTTCACTCAGGGCCGTCACTCTCAAGTGACAGGACCTAGACAGATACGCGTAGTTTGACCAAAGACGGAGTCCTTAACTAAGGATGGCAGCCAAGGGCAGCTCCCACTCAGCCATTCACATCCCATCGTCTTTGCCCAGGTGACATTTAGAAACCTGCTAGGGTTCTTGACAAAAATAAAACCAATTTAAAAATCCAGAGCACTGTAGTTGCACGTGTTTATCAAATTTATCAAATAAATTGTGTAAAGGAAGTTGATTTAAAACACTACAGAAGTTTTAATTAAAATTTATTTCAGTATGTAAAAGGAGTCCACCAAGTTTTATAATTAAATCTTGGCAAAAGGATTGTATCGGAAAATGTCAGTGCATAAATTGTATTAATTGTGTAACGCTGTTCAACATGGCTTTCTCTGCTGCTTTACTGATGGAGTAGGAAGGAGAAGAAAAAACCACCATGCTGAAACCTCTCTGCACAAAAGTGGATATTAGTCACTTCAAACTCTTTCCTGTTTAATAGAATGCATTACCTTAACTTTCAGAGGGAGGAAAGTAATATTCTCAGTGGTGAAAAACAGCTGGATATCATTAGCAGCTTGAAAGTGGAGGTGGTGCTTTCATCACTTCCACTTTCCCTTCCCTCCCTCCTCCCTTCTGTGTCCTTTTCAGAGCCATGCTTTATTTTTCCTGTTCTGACTTAGCTGACCCCAAATTACAGCTTTCTGGCAAAATGCAGCTGGATTTTCGAGATTTTCTTCTATATTTTGTCAAGCACCTGGTTTCTTTACATAGAATCATAGAATCATAGAATCATAGAATGCTTTGGGTTGGAAGGGACCTTTAGAGGTCATCTAGTCCAACCCCCCTGCAGTGAGCAGGGACATCATCAACTAGATCAGGCTGCTCAGAGCCCCGTCCAACCTGACCTTGAATGTTTCCAGGGATGGGGCCTCCACTACCTCTCTGGGCAACCTGTTCCAGTGCTTCACCACCCTCATTGTAAAAAATTTTTTCCTTATATCTAGCCTAAATTTCCCCTCCTTTAGTTTAAAACCATTACCCCTTGTCCTGTCACAACAGGCCTTGCTAAAAAGACTGTCCCCATCTTTCCTATAGGCCCCCTTTAAGTAATGAAAGGCCGCAAGAAGGTCTCCCCGAGCCTTCTCTTCTCCAGGCTGAACAACCCCAACTCTCTCAGCCTGTCCTCGAGGAGAGGTGCTCCAGCCCTCGGACCATTTTCGTGGCCCTCCTCTGGACCTGCTCCAACAGCTCCATGTCCTTCTTGTGCTGAGGGCTCCAGAGCTGGACGCAGTACTCCAGGTGGGGTCTCACCAGAGCCGAGTAGAGGGGCAGAATCACCTCCCTCGACCTGCTGGCCACGCTTCTTTTGATGCAGCCCAGGATACGGTTGGCCTTCTGGGCTGCAAGCGCACACTGCTGGCTCATGTCCAGCTTTTCATCCATCAGTACCCCCAAGTCCTTCTCCGCAGGGCTGCTCTCAATCCCCTCATCTCCCAGCCTGTATTGATATCGGGGGTTGGCCCGACCCCGGTGCAGGACCTTGCACTTGTCCTTGTTGAACCTCATGAGGTTTGCACAGGCCCACCTCTCCAGCCTGTCCAGGTCCCTTTGGATGACATCCCGTCCCTCAGGCGTGTCAACTGCACCACTCAGCTTGGTGTCATCTGCAAACTTGCTGAGGGTGCACTCGATCTCGCTGTCTATGTCACTGATGAAAATATTAAACAGCACTGGTCCCAGTACGGACCCCTGAGGGTCATATATATGGCCACGGAAAGGGAAGCAGCAGCTCCCCCTTTAACATGATGAGTTTAACAATTCCTCTTTAATGCTTCCTCTTTAATGCACACTTCAGACAAGATTGGCATCCTTTATTTCTAGGCAAAGAGCCCAGCTTAATGCGGGTAGCTCTGTGCTGGAGTAATGTACCATCCCTCTCACCCTGGAGGCGTAGGGGGAGAGGACGGGTGCAATGGGGCGGGCGGCCGCCCCTGGCCCAGCTGCAGCAGGGAGCATGGGGGTGGCCAAGATCTGGGACTCCAGGCTACCTAGGGACACTGTGAGCTGCCCTCCAACCCAGACCCCCTTCCTCTCTGCAGGCAGCTTTTTCAACCCATCTCCTTCCCCTGTACTCGGCGCTGGTGAGGCTGCACCTCGAGTACTGTGTTCAGTTTTGGGCCCCTCACTACAAGAAGGACATCGAGTTGCTGGAGCATGTCCAGAGAAGGGCAACGAAGCTGGTGAAGGGTCTGGAGAGCAAGTCTTATGAGGAGTGGCTGAGGGAGCTGGGGTTGTTTAGCCTGGAGAAGAGGAGGCTGAGGGGAGACCTTATCGCCCTCTACAACTACCTGGAAGGAGGTTGTAGTGAGGTGAGTGTTGGTCTCTTCTCCCAAGTAGAAAGTGATAGGACGAGAGGCAATGGCCTCAAGTTGCACCAGGGGAGGTTTAGATTGGACATTAGGAAAAACTTCTTCACGGAGAGGGTTGTCAAGTGTTGGAACAGGCTGCCCAGGGAAGTGGTTGAGTCACCATCCCTGGAGGTATTTAAAAGACAGGTTGATGAGAGCTTAGAGACATGGTTTAGTAGTGGACAGGTACAGTCGGACTCGATGATCTTAAAGGTCTTTTCCAACCTAATGATTCTATGATTCTATGATTCAAGAGCAGTCAGAAAAACCCTGGCAAATCCAAGGGGACATATTCCTCTTGTTACCCAAAATCTGTTCCTATGTCTTCCCTCCTGTGCTCCATTGGCAGGAGGAAGGACGGATAGAAATGCTTTTCACATGGTCTAGACTTTCTCCTTACTGTTTTTCTCTGTTTGTTTTTGCATGTAAAGAAAGTCTGATGGTTTCTGAGAAATAAGGGAAAAAAAGGGCTTTGCCTTTTGCAATAGCTGCTATTTGTTGCTCTCCCCAGGAAAGAGACGTTCCCAGGCAAAGAGGGATTTCTTTGGGGCAGTCCAATATGTGAAGATCAGATTTTGCAGGATTAGCTGCTGTAGGAGCCAAAGTGCCATTACCGAGGATACGTCTGGAAAAGGTCACAAAACTCAGAAGGATTGTCAGCCTTCTTCCTTTTATTCCCTCGTACAGTCAGGATCCAGTATTATCTGGATGTTATACCCAGTATTCTACTAAAGATGAACTTCGCTGTTCTGCCGTACTCCTTCACCCACAGCACACGCTTTTCTCCTGGTTGCTGCTCATCCATTTGGCAACACGGGACCCCGCTGCTCTTTGTTCTTGAGTTTGCAAGAGCCCTGGTCGCGCTCCTAGGTGGTCGATAAATGAGTTACAGCCAGTGGCATTTCATTATTCACCGCTATATCCAAAATGGGTTCCAATGACACATCTGGGATTCTGGGATGGAAGGCAAAGCTCTTCATTAGGAAATTGCTCATCCCAGCAGGGTGGGGGCGGGTGTTTTTCATTGCCACCAGCCTCTCTGTTGCTGTTAGCCTTTTAACTGGTGAGGAAAGCCATGACGTCTCTCATCACTGCCCCAGGGACGGTGTAGTTACCAAATGGAGGTAGGTGTATACCCTAAGGGGCACGGGCAGTATGCAGGATTTATTCCCTTCTTCCAGGGGACTACAGCTGTTTTTCTGGCCACTGGTTCTTTGCTTTTCCACTTTCTCCCCCCACTAGAGATTACTTTTGCACCTGATGGGATTGCCATTGTTAACTTTAATTATTTTAATACAAGTTTCACAGTACTTAGAGTTCAAGATTAAAATTATTACTCGCAGGTATGTTTGTATATATTTTTTTTAAAGCTTCTAGTTTTCACCTTTTCAATCTTTTCTCTCTCTCTCAAGCTCAAGAAGAAGATAAAAATAACTCTATTTTTCAAATCATGTAGTGGTTGAGCTGTTGGACTTCGCAGCATGTTTCTGTCCTCTTAACTGGACTTTGGAAGACAGATAGGTCTGTTGAGTCTGCTAGAGCTTATCTTCTCTTTATTTCTGTGTACCTTTTATTTTTTCTCTATGTAGAGCAGTGGGAGTACATCAGGAATATTGTACCTGAAGTTTATTGTTTTTCCATTACCTCCCTTTCTTAAAAGAGAAACTTCGACTATAGTGCTTCAGATAGTCATAATATGTCGAATAGCTGACTTTTATTTTCCTGACTCCCTATTTCTAATTAAATGATATTTCCTGCTTTTTAGGATTTAATCTGTAACACGATGATTAGTTGTCTTAATTGTAGTCTGATATTTTTTTCTGATGGGGGAAGTGAATAAAGGGGTTTATTATTAGAATGCAAGAAGTTCACAGACTCCTCTAAAATCAAAATATGAGTAGGTGGATGAATATGTAAAATCCTTGTAATTATTGTGCTTTCCAGACTGCATGGTGGGACTTGTATTATTTATGTTGTATCACAGATCTATTACGTATTAACTGTGATGACCCATCAGCTCCAGATTAAGTTTTGAGCCAGGGTGTTTGTTTCCTTGCATGATCATTTTAGTTTCAAAATAACCTTCTTTCTATTTCTGCTGTTCCTGATGGGGCTAATAAGCAATGCTTATGTAAAATACCCCAAAGGCAGTTAAAAACCCAGAACTTAATTGCGGGTAAGAAACAATTTTTGATGAGAACATTGCTATTCCAAGCCGTGATTAGTCATTTAAAATCAGCCAAGTGATGTTTATGTAGCTCCTCCAGGATAAATATTATGTAGTGGGCTGTTGATTGGGTCTCTAAATGTCCTTGGGGTCCGATCAGGTCTTGTTTGCACATTAATAACACTTTCAAACACTTAAGCTTCATCAGAGTGAGCAGGAATAAGTGAAGAAGGCTTAGGGATATGGGCACGTGCCTACACGTTGAGTGGACCGTGACTACGTCTAAAGAGGTAGTTTACTCCAGCAGTTACCAGGACTCTGAATTGGGATCAAGAGCAGACAGGATGCTTTCTCCCTATTTTCTTCAGTAGAAGGAGAAGTTTGGCAGCACACAGGGACATCCTTTTTATCCTTCCCATAATTAAACAATAGACAATTAAGTGCAAATAGTGGGAATAAAAATGACCTGACTTTCCACTGGGGTTTTTAGTAGCTCAAGGGAAGCTGTTGCCAGAAAATCCTGCACAGTGGCCGCTGGTACAAGAACTGCTGTGTGGCTTGCCCAGCGCAGGGGTCATGCCTGGGCTGCCGGAGACCTGCGGAGCTGCTGAGCACAGCTGACCCTGGCAGCACTTCCCACTGCTTGGCAGCGTTTTCCCAGTCGTCCTAGAGACTTCGTTAGGCTCAGGAGAGCGGGTCATGGGGGCGTCACTGGTGCGCGCGCACCCTGTTTCACCATTTGCTTTACGAGTGTTGGCGGAGCGGTGTTGCGGGCTGCTGGTGAGAGGAGGATGACTGTGAAATGAAGCAGCAGCAGTCAGTCCCTTGCTCCAGTCGCCCTTTCTGCCTGACATAGACCTCTCACCGCAGCGGTGCACGCATGATTTACCCTGTTCCTTGCCAGGCACAAGCCTCAGGCAACTGCTACAAATTCTGCTCGTATCAGGCAATACTTTTGTTCTTATATTGGCTCGCACAGGGAAAACTTTCGACCCGTCTTAGAGCAGCGTTTATTTCAATGCTTGCTGCGTACTTAGTAAATGCAACGAGGAAGGATTTGAATGCACAAACACTGTGCAATGCCCGACTGCACTTTGATTTTAAGAAAAGGAAAGCTATTGCCTTTAAATTCTGTAAGATACGTCAATGCTTTCCAACAATATGTAAGCTCCTTTCACCCCGCACTGAAACACGGCTGCGTCTTTTCTGTGGAATGAAGCTGGAGTTCAAACACACGCATCAATTTGCTGGTACCTGCTACCACATCTCAATTTGAAATTGCGTGGAGCGTATAGCTTGGTATGCTGGGGTATCAGTAAACAGAGTAACTCTTGTTTGAAATTGGTACAGATCTTTGATACTACTTCATATAAACCCCAAAATTAATACTTGAAGTGCAAAACATAGCCCGTGCTGTGAATGGTTTTTTGTCTAATTAAGCTGATTCTTGTACAAGTATTTAAAAGGTGAAGTATAAAAGTTAGAGCAGATATCGTAATAGGGGTTTATTAGTTGTGAATACCTGGCACCTTGATTTTGCAACTAAATAAAACTACTGATGCACATTGCCATTTGATAGCCTAAGAGCCTCATAAAAAAACAATGAAGGAACAGTTTATCACTATTTTATTTATAATAGAAACATGATTTAAGATGAATAAATATCAGTCAATCCAAAGGTGTCTAGTCATTACTTTTGTGGTAATTCCTCTTATGCTTTTCCCATCTGTTAGTTGAAGGACAGAAGGGATTTTGGTTTCCACTGCTGGTGCATTTCTTCTTTGTCTTTTCAGGACAGGCAAGTGCAAACAAATAATACCCAGGACAAAGTGCTGGATGTAATAGCTCTGATCCAGAGAAATGTCTCCATTCAGAAAAGGTGTCTAACTGTATTTTAATGTTATCAGCTTCAATGAGAAAGAAATAAGTGTGTGCTTCCAGAATAAGAAATCGACTTTGAACAATTTGCATGCTTAATCCTCCTCCCCAGTAGGGGCAGGAGGTCTGGGTTCCTTGATGAGTGAGAATGACGAATATGCAGATCCAGAACAGTAATCCTTTAAACAATCGTCCTTTTAGGAGACTTAGTAAAATACATAGAACAAATTTAAGTAGGGAAAATCTTGGTGTGTACCTCACATCACAGACTCTTTGAAATGTAGAGAGCCTGAAGCAAAATGAAATCAGTAAAAAGCTGGAGTAAGAATTTTTCAGGAAAAAAAGAGTTTGAGAAAGTAAGAAATGTTTCATTGCTTTCAATTCTAAAAATAGTTTAATCAATAATGGGAAAGGTACCAAAAATTTCTGTAACTCAGTATTGATTTTTATGTTATATTTATCCTTTGAAAGGCACTAGCAAGTCATTACTGAATTAGATAGAAGAACCCTGAAAATTTAAGGACTTTTACCACCCTCAAAAGCTACGTATTTGTTACTCAAGGTCACAGTGACTGCTTATTTTTGGAAAGCCATTAGTTCCACGTAGTGTGTAAGGAAGAACAGTTCCAGCTGCCAGACAACAAACCTGAAGTTTCTATTACTGTCTGTGAGGGCTCATACATAGCCCTTGCTGTTTGAAAAGAAAGGGTTTTTTTCTACCTTAACATGATCATTTATTAAGTTCTATTATTTCAGATTTTCAGTTAATCATTACCCAACATCATGCCATTAGCTGATTTATGACCATCCTTATTGCAGTTTTATGTTAAACCCATGGCATTTACATGTTGGACTCCGGGATAAATAAATTCTAGACTAACCAGAGATGCTGTAAAAGAAAACTTGCCAATCAAATACCGACTCGGTGGCTAAAAATCCCCCCTCCCCTGAGGAAACTTCATAACCTCTGCGTTTGTGTGGGGGCTTTCAGGGCTTGGACCGTTCGCTCCTTGGTTTCCCATACAGTCCCACCAGCCGAAGGACGATGTGCAGCCTTGTTGTAGCAGTAGTCATGTGGTTAACCCTTGTGAGACTGATGGTTCTGCACTAGGTATTGAATCCCGCCAGTCTCCTTCTCCAAACAAGGATGCTCTTGGATGCAAGTACCATGTTCTCCAACCAAAACACACTGAAAGGTCTTCAAGGTACAGTGTGGAAAGTGTTTTCTTTTGCAGCTATGTCATGCCCCCAGTTTAGGTACTCTGAAGTTTCACAGCTTTGACCCTATTGCCCTGGGCCCCATTTGTATTCAGCACAGAAAGTCACCGCTGGAGCGCAGTTGGGATCTTAGGTGATCTGAGTTAGCACCTGGACTTGCCCCACATTCCCTTGCAGGGGGGCAACCTGGTTAACAGGGAGACAGACCATGAGGCTGCTTACATAGCTGGACACCAAAGTGTCTAAAGTGAGGTGGAGTTAACGTGCATATGCTTGGAATTTTTTTGTACTTTTTTTTTGGTAGCTTTTTTATGCACTTGCTAGAGTTTCTTTATCGCTTCAAGTCACGGAAATATTTAAAAGCATTAATTTCAGAGTTCTGGACAACACAGGCAGTGGTGCAATGTGATATCAAACCTTTAGCTAGGAAATAAGTGTGGTAGATGGTTAGGCTAGCCTCTAGAAGGACAAGAGTCTAAGTAGTAACTTTATTCCTAGTGGTATTGGCAATTCAGATATATCTTCATTTCTGGTGATGTTAAGAGTCAGGACATACTGACTTTATTTCATCCATCAGCTTGGCTAAGCCAAAACACTTTACTATTGTACAATGCTTATTTGACATCTTACCTAGATTAGATTGCCAGCCAGCCTTCTGTTTCATTACACTTTAAATTTAAATGTATGCCTTTTTTTTCCGAAAAAAATCCCTTTTTCTCTTTTAATAGCTCATGTTCACTTCAGTGCCAGTTTTTCATTTCCCTCTCTGCTTCATGAATATACTTTAATTATGTTCTTGTTTTTTCCTTATATTTTCTATTGCTTCTTTGAATATTAAATATGCAATAGGACATAAAGAACAAGGAAATCCCCAAATTAATCCTTCTACCTAGTTCTGCTTTACAACTTTCCTTTCAGTTTTTCCTTTAATAGCCTACCGACATCAGGATACATTGCTCCAGATAACCCTTCTTCCTCAGTACACATCAAATGCTTGCGTTGGGGGGAAAAAAGAACTGTTTAGGGAATTTTAAATGTATTTTTATTTTAAATTTATTTTTAGATTTTATTGTATTTACTAGAAATGCTGACTGCGTGAATGAAATTAAGAGGAATGTGCTGGGAAAGGCTGTGCGGCGTTGCAGTGGGCCAACCCCTAACACTGCTTGGGTGTACCCAATAAGGTACCAGCAAATAGCTCCAGCTGGATCCTGTGGATGAAGGAGGACTAAATTGGCTAAATTAATTCTGTGTTATTCTGGGGACTTGTGAAGATTAGACCAAAAAAATAATTCTACCACCGGTGGTTTACTCCTTATTCGTTCTTCTTTTTACCAGGTAGAAGATGGTCTGAATGCTAAAAATAGCATGCTATCTATAATTTATTCAGTTGTTTTTATTTCAGTGTTTGTTGTCCTAGTCAATAGAAATGAAATATGGTGTAGAGGCTTTATTTGAGGAAAAATAAATACATGTCATTTGAACTTCCCCTGCAGATAGGGAATTATGAAAAGGACTTCGTGCTGAGTGTCTGCTTTAATAATTCTGTAAAATGCAGTAAAAGAAACAGAGTTACAATGAACCTGAAACTCAACCACAGCATCTTTTATGTTCTTCCAGTGTCTAATTGCTGTATTTTGCATAGAATCTGCTGTGGAATTTTTTCTACTTTCTCTTTGGGGAAAAAAATACACTGCTTCTGCTCTTTTAACCAGAGAAATGTTTGCTATATCTTATATGATTGACTGTTTCTGCCAGACAAAATGGGGAAAATTTAGTTTGTACAGTTTGATTTCTTATCAGTTTTGAAGGATGTGATTATTTCTGTTCATCTTTCCTAGAGATGATAGGTCTTCAGGTAGGAATCTTTAAACAGTAATTCTTTCTGATAGGAAGAAAGGGAAAATAAGTGGACTGCTAGGTATTTTCTATTTACTTTGATGATATGGAAAATAAATGAACTGCTAGGTATTTGCTATTTACTTTGATGATATTCAGCCTTGTTCTAAATGCCTTGTCATTATGTTTACTAGGTAAAGTAACCACTGTGTTTTGGCACCAAATTTTGCTATTCATTCTCTGTTGTGCCTGGGCTTGAGTCTACAGTACCTTCCTCCACAGCCCATGGACTGTCAAAACAAGTAACAAATAGATTGAAAAGGATGCATTGAAATCTGTGGAAGATGTGGACACAAAAATGCTTTTTCTCTCTGAAAGGAGAACTGAGTACCTGAACACCAAAGAGACTTTTTCCGTTAATAGTCTTCACTGAGTTTCCATTATTGCAAAGGTGGTTTAGTGCTGGAAATAAGAAATTGCACTAGTGTTAGAGCTGATTTATTTCATATTTTCCTGTAAAACAAAATTGGCTTCTATAAATAAATAAAACCATATGTTCCAGTCTAATACTTTTTTACTCTACATTGTAATCTATTTAAGTACTATAATTCAGATGTTTCGAGAATGCACAGAGAACACTGAATGCTGGACACCACGGTTATTGCGTTCTCATAAATGTTAAGTATTGTCATACATCAAAATCAGTGCTAGGAGGTAGTTCTCAGTGAATGTTTTACTTGCATTATGTGGATCTACATTGTTTTACACAGAGTTACATGAATATGATGTGTTCAGATATCTTCAGATGACTTAAAAAAAACAGTGAGAAAAGAGCAGTGAAAAAAGAAGGGTGTCTAAACCAACTTGGATGCCCTGTTAAGGGCTGCTGCCCGGCACTGCCTTTTTTAGCAGATCATCCTACATCAGCCAGCCCAGCTCTGCGAGGTGCTGAGTTTCCCAGCTGCCCCTACACTCACCGGGAAGATGAAAGACGCCTGCACCTTACAGCATCAAACCCACAGATAGAAAGGAATAGCAGTGTTTTCTCTGAGGCCTGTAATCGAACGCTTATGTCCTGAGAACTGTCAAAGTTTCATTTAAAATATCGCCAGGTGCTGGGTTTCCCCCATACTAATTCAGGGGAAACTCTTTTATGAAACAGTTTTTTTTATGAAACTATACTGTTTCATAAGCAGATGAAAGGAGATTGCTGTTTATTTTCCCAGATGCTCTAATTCGGGGCAGTAACACAGAGGGCATGCCTGTGACAACCTGGATTTTGGTAGAAGTTTTGGGGGAACGGAGCTCTTTTTTTCCTTTGTAGCTGGGTTTTGAAACATTTTCCTTATACTTTCTCCAGAGAATTTTTACTGAAACCAGTTTTGTGCAAGAGGCTTTTTTCAATCTGAGAGATGCCATTGCAGGCTTGACACTTAAGTTACGATTTTTTGTGAGCATAAACTCATGCACTAAACAGTAATAAAATAATAGTTTAGTTGTGCCTGCTTTACACAGGCTCAGTCCAAGCAGTCTCACTGTTATTTCTGGCTGAGGTGATGTATATCCAGTGTGGGGGTTAACTCGGTTTGAATGGACTGAAGGCAAATATCTTTTACATTGCTCTTCTGTATTTTTTAAGACTTTCCATTTACCTATTTAAATCTCATTAAAACTGGTAAGGACCAGATAATGCATCGTATCTGTCCAGAGGGAGGGTTTTATTTTCTTTTACCTTGGTACAACATTAAAAATGCTATGTTTTCTTTGTTTCTGATTTTGATGCAACAAAAGATATTTTTCTTCATTTCCAGGGCTTTTATTACCTATATTTTTTTTGTAAGTTAACACATGTAAATCATAAAGTAGTTAATTTGTATTATACTGGCTTTCAGTAAAGTAGATTTTCCTAACAGTATCTAGAAAGTTGATGCAGGGTTTTTTTTACTAATACTATGACTTGCTCACAATTATTTTCTTCAGCAGTTGTCTAATAACTTGAACTAAGAATGAATCATAGAATCATAGAATGCTTTGGGTTGGAAGGGACCTTTAGAGGTCATCTAGCCCAACCCCCCTGCAGTGAGCAGGGACATCATCAACTAGATCAGGTTGCTCAGAGCCCCGTCCAACCTGACCTTGAATGTTTCCAGGGATGGGGCCTCCACTACCTCTCTGGGCAACCTGTTCCAGTGCTTCACCACCCTCATTGTAAAAAATTTCTTCCTCATAAATGAAGACTGTATAGTATTGTCGGTTTAATTTTGCTTGATATGACTGATTAAGAAAACAGTGATGACGTTTTCTTGCATGGAGCCCCTGATGTCAGGGCTGGGGTCACATCATATGCGTAAGAGGTACGGATCCAGCTCCCAGCTGCGCCACATGCGCACTGTGTGACTGCGGACCGGCCGCACAATGCTTGTTTCTGTGGCTCACCCCTTGAAGTGGGGAGAGCGGCAACGCTTCGCTGCTGGCAGAGAATATTGTGGGAATGAGTTAGCTGCGATGCTGTCCTCTTGGAGGCCAGCTGCTTAACTTCTCAAAAATATTTTTCTTTGCTTGTTTTGTTAGAGAAGTAACTATTTCATTATCCCAGCTCAGGATTAATGGAGCTGTTTGATGAGTCTGGTAGGCTTGGTTGTGAGAGGGAAAGACAAGCTTTCCTGGTATTCCTTTGGCTTATAGCTTATCTCGGCTTTACTGAAAGACTCAGCAGCGCAGCACTGACCTCAAGAGAGGGCTGCTAAGCATGTTTGTACTTGGTAATTTTGCTGCACCTATGAAGGACTGATGATATCTGCACATCTGCTCAGCCTAGGTGCTGTGGTACATGGATCTCGATGAAGCTTGCATAAAACTAGCCACGGCACCACTAGAGAGATGAGGATGTCAACCTGAGTTTCCTCATTTGCTGTACCTGCTAGATCCATTGCCCGTCTGTGAATCTAAATGTCTTTTATGCAATGACATGATCAAGATGCATTATGTCATATTCCAGAAATTTAGCCCCTTTATATTTGTTTTTGTTAGGATTTGGAATGGAAAGCTTTGGCTGAGTGGCAACTTCAGCGTTACAAGCATATATCTGCAACTGCCTCAGCATTAGCCAGGTACAGTTGATAGATTTATTAATACCCACTTTAGTCTCAGACGCTGAGAACACAAACACTATAGACATTATAAGCACAAGAAGTCAATTTCCAGAAGACAAAATGTTGGTTTCTCTGCAATTAGACAGAGCTGCACGAGAAGATAATAACTGTAGTTTCTGTATCCTTTTACCTAATCTTTAGGCTGTTATGCAAGCATCGCAATGATCAACTCATCAGGTTTCTCCAGGAATGTGCACCAACTTCTATCTATCTTTCCAGACCAATCTGTTTTTTTCAGGGTGTAGGAGCATGTATTTGGGCACTTGTTGAAATGCTGATCGGCTTTAGACACCTTCAGAAGCCGGGTGATGCTGCAGAGCAGACCGTATGAATTACTCTCTGGGGCTTCAATACCTAAAGGCTTCGATACCGTCAATTCCTTTAACCGGCTTTGACCAAGTAAATCTCTGGACCTCTTGCAAGCGCTTTCCAATTCAAGAAATCTTTTACCAATACTTACTTAGGTTCTGCAGCTCACTGTGGACAGTGAAATGAAAAAGGGAGCTGCACCAGCTGCTCGGCACGGTGAAGGAGCCAAGGTTGAATTTCTGCACTCAGAGTGTAGAAACCTGGGCGACCTGCCTTTGCTCAAAAGGAGCCTTTCCCCAGGGACCTTGTTCACTCATGAGGCTCTAAATCTCGTAGTTACCCAAATATTAAAATATATAAGAAGTCAAGGTGCAGCTTCTGCCTGGTAGCTCGGTATGTTACTGGTGTCATCTCCCTGCCTTGTCCCCCCAGCAACACATGAATAAAACTAAATGCCTGTTTCTGATCAGAAGGAGAAGGGGAAAATAAAGAAAGCCTGACCCTGCTTCTGCTTGTTTCCTATTTGAAGCGAACAGCAGGAGGGCTGTTAGGGTATGAACGTGGGAGAGGACAAAGGACGTCACCTCCAGATCCATAGTGTCAGGAAAGTTTTTTACTGAGTAGCAGAAGAGACCATTACAGAGGAGATATAGGATTTGTTTCTAATTTTATGCTGGAATCCCTTCCACTGCTCAGGCAGTGGGGTAGAGTCTTCATATTGTTTTTTTTTATTTTTATTTTTCCAGCCTTTTGGAACTGCACCATGTGATTTTTCAAATGTAGACAACTATAAAAGGCTCTGTGGCATGTAACAGCGTAGTTCCAAACTTTTCACAGGGCAATGTATCTGCTATTTTCAGAAACCCCTTGTGTCAGATTTTGCCTTTGTTCTAGGACCAGAGCATTGCCTCCAAAAAGCCCCTTATGTAGGAGCTGGCTGGTGTAGCTGCTGAGGCGGGCTGGAGCTGCCCACCATCCGCAGCGGCTCTCGCCGGTGCATCTCCTGTCTTCTGCTTTCTCCTTCGGCGCCGTGAAGGGACGAGCTGCGCAGGTTGTGCTGGGCAGCGGCAGCTCGGACCCTCTGGCACTTTGGACAAGGGGCCACGGCTGCGGACGCTGCCGCCGTGCTGCTGCCCACGGCCCAATCCTGCCCTTTCAGCTGTTTAAAGCCTCGCACAAAAGGCAAGGTGGCTCTAAAGGGATGCTGACACTGTTCCTGGGGGTGCTGGGTTTGGGCGCCTGGGCACGGGCTGAATGATTAGAATGGTGAAAGGAAAATGAAAGGAACAGCTGTTAAGGTGGGAGAGGGATTTTTTGCCTTTAAACCAAAATACAGCTGTTGTATGCAAACAATAAAAGAAGGGAGCCCTCTTAATGTCAGCTTGTCTAAAATAAGCTTTCCGACTACAAGATGTGCTATTATGTTTGCATGACTATGCGCTAACGCCTGGATATTTGGCTAACTCCTAGGTGTCGCACACACTAATTATCTTCCAGAAATATACAGTTTTGTAATTTGATTTATTTAGCAGGCATTACCTTCAGGACATTTTTGGTTCGATAAAAGTAAGTGGCTGCAGAGATTTCATCTGACGTGTTTCTTCTCTCTTTATGCCTGCCTCATGTTAGTTAAACAGCTGTCTTCTAACTGTTGTCTCTCCTATTTAGATTTAGTTCAGAGGGTTTTAAGAGATTAATCACAGTGCAGCAAATTATGTAGCTTTAAAATTTACCATACCAGCAACTTCAAGAGAAAAAGCAAATATAAATAATTATTAAATATACTCATTATTTGTTTCATTCAGAAATAGGGAAACCTGTATAGCTTAAAATATTTAGTCAGACATATTAAGCTAGACTAAGAATTATCTATAGCATTTTTCACTGTACCCGTTTGTACGTTTTGTATAGTTTCAATACCATAATGTATTTCTTATGATTTTAACACATGAATTCAATGCATGTGAGTGTACAGCACCACTGGGACCAGCTGCAAGCTATCAGTAAACTGGGCTGTCCACTATATTTGTGTACACACCTGCCCGCCCACCCACCCACCATACCAAACACCCTGCTTACAGGGTAAGTAAAAACCAGGTAAAACTGTCGATATTTTCCTATCACACGAAAATAAAACCAAACCAGATATGAGTACTCATCTTGTGGTTCGTATCATGAATACCCCCTTTGCAGGTAGTTTTTCTTTGCTAAATCGGGTGACAACTGCAGTTGAACAACAAACAACACAGCAATTGCAAAACTCCATAAATCGGAAGGTGAGAAACAATAGCAAAACTCTGCGTGCGAGAAGTCCGTGCATCATGCCAGTATAATTTGAGATTAATTCATATTGTTGTCGCTTTCAAAATCTGTCACGGTGATAAACCCAATGGATGCATAGCAGGTTGTCACTGCTCCTCCTCCTCCTCCTGGAAGACAAGGGCCACTGTTCCAGATCTCAATTAATGCAGTTATTCTTCGTAGGGAATGGCTCAAATCTTTGAAAAGGGCTTTGGGATTAACCTGTTAGAAATTCTGTACTACTGCAAAGTGGGAATAAATGTAACCTGAGGACTAAGAGGTACATTTTAAAGGAATATTTGGGGTTTTACCAGCATCTTACCCTGTCAAAGATGGCAGGTAAAACTGAGTCATATAGATTTAGTGCTATTGGTGCACCTTTCTGCAGCGTTCAGAATTAGTGCAGCACATCAGGCCACCTTACCTATTTTTTAAATAATGAATCAAAAAAGAAGGAAAAAAAAAAGTAGTGAGGTTTTCAGTGATGGTGTGACATTTAGAGCCTTACTCGAGATTGTGTCTCTTCCTACAGCATATGAAGGGTCTTAATCTGCCGCAGACTTTTCATTTCTGATTTTTCAAATGGTGGCAAACCATTTGCTACAATATGCTACAATTTATTAGACCAAGAAAGCACAGCCACTCTCTTCCCACTGTGAGCTGAGCTTGTCTCCCGTGCCCAGCCTTAGCCGTAAAATGCATAAAATGCTTATGCCTCAAAAGCATTTTTCCTGCTTGCAGGTGATAGCTGAGAAAGTGTTTATTCTGTTGAGTGGCAGCTCACTGGGCTTTGTGCAGCTGGGATGTTTCAGCACATTATCTACTGACGCGCTGTAATATTAGCCAAACTCAATTTTTTTTTAATGTTTACAAAGCCTGAGTTTACTAAGTAAAATAATTCGTTTGCACTACATGGTCTTTACAAAATTCTAGTAAAATCAGATGGTTTTTTTTGTTTCATTTCCCTAAACAGCGGACAAAGTGACCGGAGGACGTGGCTGCACCGCTGCCGATGCCGCAGGTCGGGAGCTCGGAGCCGCAGCCAGGCAGCAGCCAGCAGCAGCCGCAAGCGCAGCGCCAGCTCCCCACCCAATGCAAGCGGCTCAGAAGGGAGGCGAAGTCGGGTGTATTTCTGCGAGGGGCTTTTTTTGTGTCTCCAACGTGCAATGTGTCTGGAGCAAAACAGAAGAGGTAATGAAGAAATGGTCTTTCTGCAATATTTCTTTAAATGAGAGGCAGTCAGACAGCCAGGATGTAGACTGCTTTTTTTTTCCCCTTGAACAGGTAATGAAACAAAAATATACTTGTTCCTAATCTTACTTTCCCCACTTTTCTACCTCACAATAGATCTATGACAGAACTGAACACAGAAAAAAATATAGTGCCTAGAGGGACTGTTTATAGGTGAGGAGAGCTACCAGTAAAGGAGTTTGGCATCATTATGCTGTCAGTATTTCTTTGATCTGACACGTTCAGGGAAAATGATTTATTGTTATCATGTTCTTAATAAGCAAACAGTTGCACTTACGATATCGGTAACACAAAAACCAGCACCCAGAAATGATACACATGGACCCCCCACTACTCCCGCCTCACTCTGTTCTCCGTTCCCACAGTCACTGCAAGTGGACGTCAATAAATTGGGGTATTTCACACCTATGCTTCTTGAAGCAGCAGCCACAAAACCAGGAATATAATTTAGTCTTAAGGTAGGACTTATCTGATTAAAAGTAGGTGCTTTGTTTTTCTACTTGCAAAGGGAAAGAGTCACTTTTAGGGTGAAATACGTTTTATTTTACAAGAGATGCTAACACAGTGTGCTGGCTCCTCTCCATGTTAAAAGAGGACCCAAAGTGAGTAGTTCAGACATAGACTTCAGCCATGTGGCTATCTAAGCTTAGGTGAGATAAACATCACCTTTAATGTCACTAGTTTGCTTTACTTAAAAAAACCAACCCAAGCCTCTGTTCTTCAGTTGCATGTTACCTGTTTCTGTCCATTTCTCAATCTTCCCATTGCTGCCTCTGTGAGAAAGAGCATAAAATGCCCTGCACAAACCCGTGTGGTCTCTCGCCTCTCACTGGTCCAGGGGGTGCATCACCACCTGGTCACAGACTCTTGTGACTGAAGATACACTCAGATGACCATTTCAGAAATGACAGCAGCAGTTTAAAGACACTACCACAATTTTTGTTCCTTGAGCAGCAGCGTATGCTACTCTCAGCTGACTTCCCAACCAGTTATGGGGTTGTAACCTCAGAGGCACGTAACAGCTGAAACTGGTGCAGCCATCCCGCAGCACCAGTCCAAACACAGTTTTTCTACTGTAGTTGTCCATAGTTCTGGCCATTCTCTTACCTCTGTTTTTGTTCAAAATATGAACTAATACTTTTGCAAACACAGATCCTGTGGAGCCTGGAAGATATTTGTTGCACCTCCATTAACATTTTATATGAGAATATGTTCGAAATCCATTTTACCTCTTGGTAGAATGTTTATGTTGGCTCATGTCTGAGTAACATAACCGCTGAACTAATGAACTCAATTACACTGTGCACCCAATCAGGTAGGGGAAAAAAATGAAGAAAATAAGGTCAAGGTGATGCAAAAGAGAGAGACAAAATAAGGCTGGTTAATTGCAATTTATTGCAAACTAATATTGAAAGCAGATACAAACACTGTTGTTTCATGCAGGAACAGTCAATGTATTCGTTCTTTCAGCTGATGTCTCCTGCCTTGCATTTTTGTTTAGTAAGTAAACCAGTCAAATTTGGTAAGAAGTGGGATTTGTCAGTGCTGAAGTAATGAGCAGCCATGCAGCTAACAGCCCAACGGCAAACTGCCAGAGTTCGCTGCTCTCTGACCAGGCTCTTTCAGATATTCCACAGGAGGAGAGTCTAGTGTTTAATACCTAATTTATTTACTTGAAGATATTCGACATTACATGGGATTTTGATACAGCAGAATGATACAACCATGTACTGAAATCACAACACAAGCATAATATAGCAATTGCAATATATGACTGAATCACAATACGAAGGGGATTCTCATTAATGGTCTCTATACGTTCACCATCGTGATGCTGGGCATTGCCGGTTGCTGGGAAGGAATACGTGGCTTGAAGCCAGCTCAAGCCCGTTGCTCTCTTCAATGTTTGTTTTGTTGGTTGCTCAGTTTTTATACTCTGTGTTGGGCTGAGCCTTGTAGACACTTACCTTATGCTGGTCTGACTGGCTCAGGGAGACCTTCAGGTTTTTCTGATTTAATACGAAGAGAGCCATTTACACAACCCATTGACCCACTCTACTGATACGGCCATTCATCTACAGCAAAGGCCGTGCTCTGCACCCCTTGGCATTGGGAGGAGTTCACCTCCCTTTACAACAGCTGTGCTCACTCCCTATATTCTTCCCTGAACTTCAAGAGCACGTTGTCCTTGCCCATCTCCTCTGAGCCTTCTTCTGTTGTAGGGGTGTGTTGGCCAGTCACACAAACTTGGGGCAGGGGAGAGAAATGTTTCAGGAGCAGATAGTCTGAGCTCTTCATTCAACAGATGACAGCATTAGGAAATCATTAGATAAAAACACGTTTTATCTGTCAAGCTCAAGTTAGCACTGAACTTGGCCTGTGGTACAAACACTTGCAACAGCCACACAACTGTACCAGACAGACAACATGAGAAAACAAGGAGTAAACAAGAAAGGGGCGGGGAGGTGGGGGGGGAGAATTGAACTTCAACAGAAGTGTAATACCAGGGGTAGTACGTGCTTACCCGTGTCCAGTGTGGATCCCCCGGCAGCTGGGCTCAGACACGGGGTCTCTCCAGGGGCTGCCCCAGCCCCTCGCCCTCCCCAGCTGCTGGCACCTGGCACACAAGAGCAGTTGCATACGCTTGCATTTTCCTCCAAAGACTGCTCAGTCTCCTTGCCCGAGGTAAGGTATCTACCCACCCCAAACTACAAGGACTGAAGGTGTATGGCTTGGACCCTAATAATCTGGTTTTCCATAGCCCCAATAATGAAAATTAGCCTCTGGCAGTCTTGTGAAAGTATTAAGGAATCTCTCACCCCTTTTCTTTGATCCACATCTCTTCTGCAGTAGTTTTCCTATACCGCAAGTTACGCCAAACAACGCTGACAGGTTTTTGCTAAGCATGTAAAAAAAAATATCCTGGGGCAGCAGGGTCCTGAGGGGAGAGAGCTGATGCACTGGGTTCTAATTTAAAAGATCCAGAATTTCCCTGTGTAGGCTTCCAAGATGCACTTGCCTCTGACCCTCTGTCATACAGGGTCTTTCAAAATCTGCTACCAACAGATCAGACAGAGTCAGCGTCTGTTTGTGATGGGAGTGACTGGGCTGTGAAGCTGCATCATAAAAATAAGAAAGCACAAGACACTCTTCCCCCCGCCCCGCCAAAGCCCTACTCTGGAAGGCCCTGTTTTCTCTACCCCTTTTCTCAGCTGGAACATATCCTGTGTAATGGTGGGCACCCTGTCAATACAGTAAGCCAATTCCACTTGATTCCCAGCGAGGAAGAGTATATTTAAAGAGGGCAGAAGGACACGACAGTGCCCCGTGACCTGGGTGACTGCAGGGAGTCTCAGCGTTGCCATTAATCCACAGAGATCAGGAAGAGAAGGAGAAGGAAAAAATAACTATTGCTTCTTAGTTCTAGATACTGAAAACACATAGCTGGGATGTGATACAGTCAACCTCTCCCAAGAATAGAATTCCTGCTAAGGATTTGTTAGAAAAAATAGATACTGGAAAGAATCACAAATGGTAGGACTTTGCAGCTCAGTTCCATTGGAGGGGACACACCCACCCACCCCACCCCCACCCCCCAAATTTAGGGATTAGCTAGCAACCTAGGAAAGAGCCAGTCAAAAAAGCACATTGATACACCTAACCCATTCTCTGCTTTTCTAAAAGATTAAATTGGGGGGGGGGGCTGGGCTCAGACACGGGGTCTCTCCAGGGGCTGCCCTGGCCCCTCTGGATGTGTAGGCATCCAAGATCTGACCATCCAGGTAAGTTCAAGTTCTACATGAACAGTGGCTCTTGCACTGGGATACAAATGGCATCAGCCGCCATTCCAAATGGAATAACACTTCAGAATGTTTCAATAATGAAGATTATTTTTCATGACAGTTCCTGCATGCACACAGCTGTTCAACACTCACAGAGCTGTATTTAAAAGTTCATGAATCTATTTGGATTTTTTCACTTCACAGAATCACAGAATCTTTTGGTTGGAAAAGACCTTTAAGATCATCAGACTTCTAAGAGTCTGCTTCATTTACAGAAGTGTTGCTGGAGAGAGGGCGATGCTCACAAGGTGAGCCCTTGCACTAAGGACAGTTACAGACCTGAAAGTCAGTAATTTGGAAAAATTTTGCTGTCCATCAGATAACCTCAGTCAAGGAACCATCAAATACTTGGGGAACCTCCCTGGCCAAAGCAGGATACATGTCATCTTGGACAAGAACTGGAAGGCAATCAACTGGGAAAACATGACAAAATTACTCCCACATGCCTAAACTTTTTTCCTAAAACACTTCCGGAAAAAAAAAAAATGAAGCCTTTAGTCAAAAATCAAGTAGCACCTGTGTTGCATGTCTTCCATTCAGAAGCTTTTTGGTTTTGTTTCTAAAGCAGTAACAGAACTCCTTTTTTAAGCAAAACCAGCAAGAGAGCCTTTGTGAACTTCAACAAGATCACTATGGTTTGGGAATAAAGGACAACTAATTTGTCAAAATCTTCAAAATGGAACTTGTAAAATTAACAAATACGTGCAAGGTTTTAAGTCCTGCCTAACTGGAAAGAAATTATCTGCAGAGTAGAGTTTTTATGAATGTATTTTAATTTTTGTTTTTAATCAAAACATTACTGTTTTCTAGAGAGAGAATATTTTTGTAAAATAAAGTGTCACTCCTGCGAAAGCCTTTTATGGGTCTGGCCTGGTTTTTACTGTTGAACATGTCACAATCACAGACCCTCTATCTAAAAAATAGCACAGCCCCTTCTCTAACAACTTTACAAGGTTTCCACAAAACGTCAGGTAACCCATTTAATATGTAATGATTCAAGTCCAGCTGTTAGGTGAAATTAGTTACCTAAGTCACCTCCTTCCAAAAAGTGTATTTACAATCAGAGAGGGTGCAATTAAAGAATATACAGTACTTACCCAGCACTATGGATCATCTTGACTCATTAGAAGCAGCAGCACTTAATTCCTAGAATACTTACCAGATCACAAGACAAATCATCTCTCTAAGTGCCACAGGTTTAACACATGGTGCAGTACTGCCAAACCCAAGCAATTCTTATGAATAAATCAACTAGTTTTACGCAATTATTTCAGGCAGATCCTCCTCCTCGTGACTTCAGGGAAACAACAACAACAACAGTAAAAAAAAAAAAATAGTGGCCACTGTCAGTTGTTAGACCTACGGTCTTTTGGCTTTGTGTGCTCGCCATTAGCATAATATATTTTACAGGTACCTTAACATTTTTGAACTTTTTTTTAAAGCTTTGAAACTTTTAAAAAAAATTAAAAGTTTCAGTTGCAATGATTTCTAAAGTGCAAGAATCGAAAGCTTGAAAAGAAATTGCCTGCATACGGATTGATGCATTTCAAATTCTCCACCCTCTGCCAGAGCAGTGCCTTTCGGTAAGAGGTTATAGCAGAAGATGGGCTTTTGTAATCCAGATACTCAGTACTATCAAAGGTAAGCAGGAATGCCCGCTATCAAGACTACAAATAAAAGGTGATCATCTGCTGTAGTGGGTAAAGCTACTCCTTCAGTAACAACTTTCCCTTCAAAAATAAGAGAACAGTGATGAGCTCGACCACACTCTGAACATCCAATGTCCTGTTTCTAGACCAGAAGCTGCAGAGAATATCCATCACCTGCATGGGACTCCTGCTTATACAAGCTGCCCACGTTCACAGGAACAGGGTTTGGACCCCGGTTCAATATTCAGCAACTGCCTAATGAGAATCATACTGATCACCAAAAAGAAAACCACCAAAGCCGCTGAAAGATATTTGCTATAGCTATCGGTTCACGTGGAAGACCAGAAACAATTGGACTATGAAAGCAAGAAGGATGTATTTTTAAATGTTTCCTACTACATACAAGAACAAATGCAGGATGTGATGTTTGCTTAGTTTTATTAATTTATTTTTGCAGGAGTCTGCAACTCGGAGTATGCACTTTCTGGAGGTACCATGCATGCATAGCCTCTGAATGCTTTTATACAATTTCATCTCTTAGTAATAAGTTCATTCACAGCATACACAAATCTAGAATGTAGACACCATATATACAGGATTAAACAAGATCGTGTCTTCATTTTTTAATGAAAAAATTTAACAGGGTTTCACACAGCAGGAAATATGGATTAGGTACACTGGTGCCACCATAAATAAATAAGTTTCAAGAACACAGTTTTTTAAGATCGGTTTCAAAGGTACTGAAAGTCCAGGATTATAATATTGCATTAACTCCATTGATTTCTGATTATTCAAAACCAAGAAAAATATTCGCATTAATATTTATGGACATAAACAGCAATGAAAGCCCCAAACTGAAGAAATCGGGCAAAATTCAGTCACGGCTAGCTTCGTATAATATTGACATTTTGAAACGAAACAAATGCAGCAGCACATAGAGACAGTACTGACTATGAGATGTGATACCTGTGCATGTCTTCTTTCTTTATGGGATTTAGAGTCACTGTAGAACAGAGCATGTAAATTCTGTGGTACCAAACAAGCTGATGAACTGTTTATGTCCAGCTGTCCGCTTCTCGTCAGGATAGTCATTTTCACATTCTAGGGCATACCACTGAATTTTAAACCAGAAACTCTCGTCCTGATGACAAGCTTCTTTTTAACATATTTAATATTCTCACATTCTTTTTTAAAACATTCTTTATTGTTTTTATTTTGTTTTGTCCCCATTTCAACTCAAGTATTTTTATTTCAGTGTCAAGGGGTTTTACAATCAATATTAAATGTAAAAGTATTTAGAAATTGAAATGAGAGATGCGTAACTGGGACAGATAAAGTAACTGAAAGAAGTTTTCTTAAAAAAAATGTGATTTAGTAGCATATAACAACCAGAAAGTACTGAGACCAGCTCTTTTAAGAAATATTACACCTTTTCACCACACCTCCCATTTTTCAAGGGAAACACACACATACCACAGACACACAGATACACAATTCAACCTGATCTAAGACTACATTTTACAAAGTATTTCCTTTTGCTTGACTTCCCACCCCTTTCGTCTTCACCCAAACAAGACTAATAATTACATCAAACTAAAAGCAGATCCAAAGTTCAGGATTTCTTTTGGTTTGCTATGTTCTGAATAATTTTCCACAAGCCCCACTCTAAATAAACTTTTAAAGAACTACAGTAGTATTCTATAATTAAAGGGAATTCATCTTAATAGCACGGTAAATATAAAATAAGTTTTATAAAATTTCAATGAACAGTGAAATAATTTTGAATATCTGAATGTCCAAGTCAGTTACAAACTCTACCACTCTAGTAGCATGGTTGAGGGAAAGCTCAGTCATTAAGGAAAAAAAGAAAACACAAGTAGTGCATTAACTCAACACAACGGCATCAACATCCCACCATTCACACACATACACACGTTTTATACAATACAGTGCATTTTGTATGCCAGC
Organism: Balaeniceps rex; assembly: GCA_013401315.1. Classification (NCBI taxonomy): domain Eukaryota; kingdom Metazoa; phylum Chordata; class Aves; order Pelecaniformes; family Balaenicipitidae; genus Balaeniceps; species Balaeniceps rex. The sequence continues at coordinate 5,098 of VYZW01019035.1, read as the reverse complement.
TGACATTAGGGTTTTATGTGCATTCAATAAATATTACATAAACCAATCTTTTTGGCATAATCTACAATTCAGTTGGGGTGTGAAAGGCGTCACCTGCTTTCAGAAGGAAAATGGATCTTCCAATATTCAAAATACAATTTACAGTCTAACAAACTAAAAATATTCAAGCACCATGTAAAGTCTTTACTATTAATGTTTGAGTATGGGCATTTACAAGTAAAAGAATACAACACAAGGCGGTTTTTTTGTACAAACAACAAATGAGAGTAATTGAAAAACTGGAGAAAAATTATTGGTATGAAGGAATTAATTTGCAATTTAATGTCGCTCACTTAGTCTTCCAAAAAGTATCTTGCTGTCATGGCAGCCTTCCTTCTCTTCCTCTGGTGAAGCTACAACTTAAGATTAGCAAGTCTCCATTTATGGTTATTACAGTACAGGGAATTATTGGACTGCATGCATTCCCCCCCCCCCCCTTCCAAAGCANCCCCCCCCCCCGCTTCCAAAGTAGCATCTATTCTGTCTGAAAATGGCACAACTGTATTGATGCATGACACACCTACTCTCATTTGCTGACTGTCATTTCAGTTGCTATCATTTTGTAATTCCAGCAAAAACAAATGCTTCTAGAACTTCAACAGAAGTACAAATGAACAGAAAATTGAAATAATACAAAGCCAAAGGCACCACGATAGAAAAGTCATGAAGTTACCGGTATTGTTTTGAGTAATTCATTATACAGCTGATAACAGCAATGGTACTGCTTATCCTAGGTATAATGCTTCTGCTCATCTGTTTTCTAGTTATCTCAGTTTTGTCAGGCTGTCCACTTACATGAACAAAATTAATATTTGCCTTCCAATTTCATTTGACAGTAATTTTTTTACCCCTTTCCACATGTGATGAGCTCCCTACATAGAGGAGGGAAGGAGGGAAGGAGGGAAGGAGGGTAGGAGGGAAGGAGGGAAGGAGGGGAGGAGGGAAGGAGGGAAGG
>VYZW01019034.1:45532-81613 GCA_013401315.1 Balaeniceps rex | reverse complement strand
TGATACCAGAAGGGAATTGCAGTGACTTGGCCAGACTTACAAATTTGTACCTAAAAATATTTAAAATATTAGTTTAATCAGTTACACCCTTTTCAAAGAATTAAGAAAATAGAGTAGTTCAAACCATTTCAATCTATTTCAGAGATACCTGCAGACAAGTAAATTCTGTATTGAAATTTTCAGCCAAGGTGAGCCATTAACGAGCAGCTCTGCAGAACAGCAGTTAAGTGCACTTCTATGTATGCACAACTCACCTTCACTTCTCTGCTGGAGCTGTTCAACAAAGGGTTCATGAGATCCAGCCTTAGAAGCTCTGCTGGCTTGCTCAAGGATAGACACGGTAACGTAGAGAGATCCAAAGACACACGAACAGGTACCTAAGAGTATACACCATAACTTCAGGCATCAATAGCCATTAAAAAGTGAAAAGTTAAAAGACTTAATCATAATGCAAAAGTTTCTAGGAATTACTGTAGTGCCTGTAACAAACAGCCAAAACACAAAATATACCCTTCAAATCCCTTTTGAAATGTAACTGTTGGGATACAAGGTGATGAAGGAGATAGTAACAGCACAGTCACTCTTCTGTACATTAACATTGCATCTCTCATTACTCACACAAAACTTCTCCCACACCAGTTCCAAAACAAATGTTACTCATTTTATTTTATCTCAACATCCCCGTCTGGTCACATAAACCTCTCTTGATAACTTCAACAATATGAAAAAGTTTCAAATCTTCAGTTTTCTTGCAGTTTACACCAAAACTAAACAGCCAGACAGCTGCAGGCTTTGGAACTGTGCCTGGAAGACACCCACCAACTTCATACCTTGAACTGGTTGATAAAAGGGGCTATATTAAACCCAAGAGTTGGTTCTGTTCCTTGAACAGCACTCTCCAGTAACAGAGACTCTGATTCTATAAGCATGCCGTACACCAACACATACTGTGGGAAAATCTTCCCTCCACTGTGAAGTAAACATCTGTAAAATGAGAGAGATTTCACCTCTAAAGCATGTCATTCAACAGTAATGAAAGAACATTAACTACATTTACGAAAGGCACACTAGTTCTTCCTCTGAAGTCAAGTGCTCATAAGCTGCTGAGTTTGATCCCATTTGACCAGACAGCCGTATCATACAAAGAGGGGCAACTTGTCACATAATACTAAAACTGTGGAACTAAGTAGTCTTTTCTCAGTGTCAGTATTGGAAACTCTGATATTTCAAGATGAAGATAGTGGGATTTATTCATAGCACCAGCATCTAATACTGAAGGACTGGCAGAAATGCTTAATAAAACTGGAAGTCAGGAAGTACATGCTGTTGGGGCGGTGGGGGGACACTGGTTAAGGAGGCAGCATACCCATAGGGAAACAAAACCTGGTGGGAATTTAAGTCACCCTTCTTTAAGTGTTTAACTAAAGTTGACAGCAATACAGGAGACAGCATTTTTTCTGAAAAAAACACCTGAGCCTTGCTTGGTCTCTCACTACAGAACATCACACTGCTGAGAGCAGCAGCACAATAGAAGCTTTTATTCAGCATAATATCAAACACCTCCAATTCAATACAAACTGGTTTAGGTTTCCTTTTCCTATAGCAGGCCTCTCTTCATAAGAATTGGGTAGCTAAGTAGTGCGCTATTGGATGTATTTTCATGCCAACAGATTTGAGTCTGCATATGACAGAAGTCAGAGTAATTTCCCATTTGTTCTTACAGCAAAAAAATCTTTCAAATCATCCAAAGATTTATTCAAAACTTAGAAAAGGTAATGAACATAGACATTCTACCATCGCTAAGCATGAAGATGAACAGAGAAGATTCCCTAGCACCACAGAAGGGGATAAACCCATTTCGCATTTACTTTTTTTGCTACCCATTTCCATTATTTTATTTCTCTTGCTCTGCATTCCTTCCCACCCCTCCTGCCATGGGTAACAGCTAGCTTTGTTGCTGCCTCCCTGGCTGTCCTAACACCATGTGTTTGTCTTTCAGCAGTACCAGTTTGTTCCAACACCACTCTGAAATGTACATGAATCTGGGCTTTTCTAACCTTGCACTAAAAGCTACCTCAGTTATTACTAAGATGGTGGCTACCCTGGGAACTTCTGACAGACCAAGCAATAAGATCTTCCGTTCATATTGTTGCATATAAAATATAAAGAAGTCTATGAAAGTGAAATCCTGACACTTTTTTAAAAAGGATAATGTATACAATGGTCGCACCACAAACACTCTGGGAGGTTCAACCTGTTCAGAAAACAAGCTTTTCCTGCTCTACAGAACCAACATGACAGTAATTTTGTAGTTAAAAGGAATATTTTCAGAAGTTTTCAGATAATTATGGATTCCTAATTCCATTTATACTGTACCTGGATATTGCAGCCTTTTCCATCACCTCCTGCTGGATTAAACCTGATGTCTCTATAACATCCAAGATAATAATACTCCACAACTTGTCTGATTTGGGTCTCTGTAGCACCACACTTTCATCTAAGTGGCTGAGCCAAAATTCTAATGTTTCCTTAGGGAAATGGTTAGCTTCTGAAATTACATGAAGTGCTGCCTGATGCTGTTCTTTCTCAATAGAACTGTAGGCTCTAACCGATCCAAGTTTGCCAGCTATAATTGGCAGGATGGAGAAGCCTTCAGATACATCTAAAATGTACAAAGGATCAGGAGCCCCATCTAGAGAGCTCTTGTTTTGACACTCTTGGAGGTTCATCCCACTGCCATGTCCATCAACATCCATGGACTGCAAGTCCTTACTTGCATTTAACGACAACAGCACTTTGCCCATGGCAGCTTTAAAGCATTCGTGGTACGGTACATTGTTCAGCAGGGCTATTTCTGTGGATTCCAACACACATACTTGACCGTTGCCATCCTGTTTGCTAGTTGTCTGAAGACCAGCCAAAGCATTACATAATTCAGCTTCATTGCCCAAACTCAGTGTGTTGTCTCTGTCACTGAAATCCATCCCACACTCTGAAGTCAAAGAAGAAATCTTCTGGATCTTCAAGTAGCAGTCTTGGCAGCAAGCTTCCATCATCACAGTATCTCCAGTCTTCACAGAATAATCTTGGCAAAACAGCACAAAAAAAAGTCATGTCAGTTACTTTACAGCAAATATCAGTGAAGCGAGTATACAGTGCATAGAAAATAGAAAAAAAAGGCATTATCTCATTTCTTCATTAGTTGTTACTAGTGTGTATGAAAGAATTGTTCTAGCCTGTAGCCCACAAGCTGAAATTTGCGATTGTGCATTAACATTTGCCTTAAACTGTCCCACACTAGGCAAAATCCATTTATTCTCAAAACAAGCCTTTCTATCATAAACAGATATTACTTTAAGTGTTCTGTCAACAGCAGAGCAGAACAAAAACATACTGGTAAAGAAATTGCTTTTCCTTTAAAATGCTAAATATTAAATATTTACATTTTAATACCTCCTGTAGACAAAGGTAAATTTGTAGTTGCATGGAAAACAATAGCTACAGTTTAGAAAGCGTAAATTATTTAAAATAAATTTTACTGGAACATTTATGGCATACAGCTCAAGATGGTCTTTGGATACTCTCTGTGTATGTTCTAAGAAAGTAAATCCACTGATACAGACCAGAATTTCAAACAAACATGCTCTAGTTTGGCAAACATTTCTTTCAATGGCAATGTAGTCTAAAAGTCTTCCCTCCCCTACACTTTCAGTTGAACCAGTCTATGGCACAGCTGCCCCTACTGTCTATTGATACTAAATCAGGAGGAGCTGTGGACTACCCCAAGGGTAGAGAAGCCTTACGGAGAGATCTGGATAGACTAGACAGCTGGGCAATTACCAACTGTATGGAATTTAACAAGAGCAAGTGTCAGATCCTCCACCTGGGATGGGGTAATCCTGGTTATATGTACAATTTGGGGGATGAGAGGCTGGAGAGCAGCCCCATGGAAAGCGATCTGGGGGTTTGGGTGGATGGCAAATTGACTAAGAGTCAACAATGTGCCCTTACAGCAAAAAGAGCCAACCATGTCCTGAGGTGCATCAAGCACAGCACAGCTGGCCAGTCGAGGGAGGCGACTGTCCCACTCTACACTGCACTGGTGTGACCCCACCTCGAGTACTGTGTGCAGTTTTGGGCACCTCAATATAAGAAGGACGTCAAACTATTACAGTGCGTCCAGAGGTGGGTGACCAAGATGGTAAAAGGCCTCAAGGGCAAGACTTATGAGGAGCAGCTGAGGTCACTTGGCTTGTTCAGCTTGGAGAAGAGAAGGCTGAGGGGCGGCCTCATCACAGGCCTCATCCTCAAGGGGGGCAGTGGAGGGGGAGGTGCTGATCTCCTCTCTGGTGACCAGCGACAGGACATGAGGAAATGGAATGAAGCTGCTCAGGGTAAGTTCAGACTGGACATTAGGAAAAGGTTCTTCACTGGGCAGGTGGTCAGTCCCTGGACCAGACTCCCCAGGGACGTGGTCACAGCACCAAGACTTTCAGAGTTCAAGGAGCATCTGGACAACGTTCTTAGTCATGGGATTTATTTTTAGGTAGTCCTGTGAGGAACAGGGGGTTGGACTCAATGATCCTTATGGGTCCCTTCCAGCTCGAGATATTCTAAGATTCTATGAAGCAGGAGAATGGAAAATGGGTGAATAGAGGGTAGAGGCTGCCAGAAATGACACTGCCACTGTGTGCGTGTGGAACAGCATTCAAGTTGAGCCCAAAGTGGGTGTGAGGGGTAGGTGAGAATGCTTAGGTTTGTTTTTGTGGCAGTAGCAGCTACCAATTCCTACCTCACCTCCCCCACCTCCCTTTCACAAGTCACATCTTGACTAAGTAGAGCCAGTCAGTAGCCCACTTTTCGGAGTTGCTGCACAATGCATTTAATTCAGTATAGAAAAAACCCCAACTTAATGAAAAGTGTTCTCCCCGATCTTATACAGGTCCCTTATCTGCTTCATAGCAGAGTCCCACGAACAAGACCTGATGCAGGGACTGTGCACTACAGTCCAGAAACATGATCAGGAACGACCTCACAGCTACTTGCTGTTGAACTTCTCCTAAACCTATTTGCTGTCACTTCCTAATCTCTGAGATAACTAGCTCAAAACAAAAATGAAACCAAGTTAGTGTACTGCAACATGAAAATCCACAGGACGTACCAAGGAGGCCCTGCACAGGATAGACTGCCTGTTCCCAGCAAGTTTCCTCACTGGGACTTGTAGATAGAGCATGCTCATCATCAAGCTGTAGGACAAACCACACCACAATAGCATCTAGTATTCCTCCTTCAGTGACTGGCAGGCTGAGCTTCCAGGGCTTTCTAGCTGCAAGGCTTTTCAGCTCCTGACCAAAGTGGAAAGAGAGAAAAAGTGTGAGAGTTTCTTTCCATAAATAAAAAGTGTTTTTTATTACACTAAGTCACCCAAATTTCTGCACCAATCCATGAGGGCACCCAACAGAAACCTGAATTTAACAAGCTGCTACAATACCAATTACCATCGTTGGTACTGACTAGGGCAGGAACTGTCTTCCCACATGCAAGCACAATTATCCACATGATCAACCTGCATCCATCAGCCATTAAAGCAAACACGCCTACATCTAAGAACATACACATTTAAAAACACTGAAAACTCAAGAAAGGCTTTAGACTGGCAAGGCTTGCCTTATGAGAAGTAATAAAAACAGAGCCAGTCTTTTGGGCTAGATTCAAGCCAATGCTTAGGCACATGCTTCACTTAAAATCTGTGTTCAGTCAGTTCTAGAAATACTTTATGTAAGCACTGAATTCACTCGAACAGAGGTTCGGCAAAATCATTTCAAAAACACTACATCAAACATCTTTGATGATATTTTCTCCACTACCTGGGCTATAGGCTTTGTGTAAAAGCTCAGGCATATACAATTTCACTACTGGGAAGAACTAAGATCTCCCCTAAAGGGATCACGTTATAAATTCTCCAATATGCTTAAAAAGTTTTGAATATGTACATGGAAGACGACTTAATTCCTGCTACAGTTATTTTCCTCAGTAATCACCTTCTGCTACCAACATTCACAAACATAAAAGGCTCACCTCTAATATCTTAGGCAGTTCTGGCATAAAACGATTAACAGGAGGTCAAGCACAAGGGACCAAAGATTCTCTTAGTCACAACCATTCTGATTAGTAACAGCCTTTCCTAAACATTTATCAGCTTCCTGATCTGCTTATGTCAACATTTGTCCTCTCTAAGTTTCAATCTTAAAATATGTAGGGGAAAAGAGAAGTTCCACTCTAAGAACATGAGTAGCTCTCACATGCTGCATTTTTTATTTTTCCCCTCTTATTCTGTGTTCTCCAAGAGTTGGTCTACCTCTCTTTTCACAACTGAGAGATGGACAATGCACGTGTTAAAATCACTGGATGCTAATAAAGTTCATAATAAGATCTCACTGCTCTTCAATAAAAGTGCTTTGCTGTTAGTCATTTTTTCTGTACATCCTCAAATGGAGAGGAAAAGAGTAATAAGTTGAAGCTTTGCCGGCAGTAAACCCCTTGAAGCAAGACAGCAAGAGCACAAGCATGCATCTGTTTCTCTGTTTCTGTGAACTTCTAGCCGCTTAGAAGTGTATTTGATATTAAAAATATTCTTCCTGATTATTCCTTAAAAGCAGCAGGCCCCAGGTTCTCATCCACTGGTTCTAGTAACTGTAGTGTTACACCCCTATCTTGTGGCACACAACACCTAAAAACCCACTTGAAGGCAGTTATGTCAGCTTTCCCTGCTCTCTACCATGCTGCTTATCCCATATTTATTCCTCACATTTGTCTACTGCATAAACCTTTCTCTATTATGTATGACAATTACAGACTCAAACAGCTCTAGCACATCAGGATGGCAATTTATCAACTAGCATAGTTAAAGGGACAGCAAAAAAAAAATACAACAACAATGCAGGAACAGGCGGTAACAAACCAAAATGGTGCTATGCCACATATATCCTCTGAATGAGGAAAAGATTAAAAAAAAAGTAAATGCGACTACAAATAGAAGGAAGAACTACAGAAAGAACGCCGTTATCAAGTTTCCTATGTCTTGATCCAGAATTTCTCAAATATTCCACACAGTAACTTCTCATGAAAATTAGACAGATTACAGATTACAATCTGTAATTGTTGGCAAGAGCACAGTTCCTTTAGGGCCTGAAAGTGACACTGAGCTTTAATTACTGCCTGCTGAGATAAACACTCACTTCCACTCCCAGTGGCACTGATCTGCTGCCAGCAAACATGCACACAGGTAGTAAGTACCTGGCTAGGTACAAGTGTCTGCAGCCTGTAATTATAGCCACATCTCGTTCCCCTGCCTGGGAGGAACTGAGCCACTGCTGCTAATAGCAGCAATAGTAAAGTAATCAGCATAACTCAGCTTTTTTTTTTTTTTTTTTTTTTTTTNCACAGGTTTAGCTAAGAGGTGTTTTGTTTTGTTTTGTTTGTTTGTTTTTTTTTTTTTTTTTTTTTTTTTTTAATTTTTACTTATTATTTCTCCCATCTGTACTGATGTCTTTCAAGGCTCCTACAACTCAGTTTGAGAAACACTGTTGTATGGTATTTTAAGTCCTTTTCTCACTTCTGTCAATTTAGGTCTGGATAGTCAGTACAAGCAGAATAAATGCAACATCCCTCTCATTATTTAAAATACGAGTTTAGAAAATGGGTCTTTGAAATTACCTTGCTAGTGCTAAGTGATTTCTTATCTGAATTTCAATCTTTAGTGAGTAATTCTGCTACTGTTTGTAAGTATATCATTTTTTTTAATTTCAATAGGAGCACAGACAATTTTTTTTTTCATTTTTTAGCTGCACTGATCGAACATCCAGGGGTGGTCATGACAAAACAAAACAAAACCCAAACAAAAAAAATCAGGTTGAAAGTAACCTACCAGTGTTTGGAACTGCTGTATTTGCCCAGTGACAAAGTAACAACAAACAGTAACCAATGATTCCAAATAAATTAATTGCATTTCTTCCCTTTACCTTTACTTATGATATCTTACCATTTCATAACAGGAACACTCCATTAGTCTAACTGAAACTGCAAAGGAGCAGTTCTGAAACATGGTTTAGAGTAACACTGTTCTTTACTCTTTAAAATTATCTTTACATGTCTGCCAGCAGGCAGATGCTTAAGAGTAAGCATCTCTCAGATGAGGGTAATAGTTTCTTATTGATGCTAGAAGCAGAAGCAACATTAGGTCACAGAAAGATCGCACCCAGTAGTATACTGAAGAGCCTTGTCTTATTTCATTTTTAATCTCAGGATGTCAGACAAGCCAACTAGGAAAAGCTATTGATTCAGAAACGCTGCAATTCCTGGCCAAGCAGTAGCCAAGAATAGATTCTGTTATATAAATGAAATTATTTTAAGCTCTGACTCAACACTAACTCCTCACCACAGGTCAAAGAGCAAGAAACACACCAGAGATCAGATCATAGAATGCTTTGGGTTGGAAGGGACCTTTAGAGGTCATCTAGTCCAACCCCCCTGCAGTGAACAGGGACATCTTCAACTAGATCAGGTTGCTCAGAGCCCCGTCCAACCTGACCTTGAATGTTTCTAGGGATGGGGCCTCCACTACCTCTCTGGGCAACCTGTTCCAGCACTTCACCACCCTCATTGTAACAAATTTCTTCCTTGTATCTAGCCTAAATCTCCCCTCCTTTAGTGTAAAACCATTACCCCTTGTCCTGTCACAACAGGCCTTGCTGAAAAGATTGTTCCCATCTTCCTATAGGCCCCCTTTAAGTACTGAAAGGCTGCAAGAAGGTCTCCCTGCAGCCTTCTCTCCTCCAGGCTGAACAACCCCAACTCTCTCTGCCTCTCCTCGTAGGAGAGGTGCTCCAGGCCTTGGATCATTTTTGTGGCCCCCTTCTGGACCCACTCCAACAGCTCCATGTCCTTCTTGTGCTGAGGGCTCCAGAGCTAGATGCAGTACTCCAGGTGAGGTCTCTCCAGAGCAGAGTAGAGGGGCAGAATCACCTCCCTCGACCTGCTGGCCACGCTTCTTTTGATGCGGCCCAGGATATGGTTGGCCTTCTGGGCTGCAAGCGCACACTGTTGGCGCATGTCCAGCTTTTCTTCCATCAGTACCCCCAAGTCCTTCTCCGCAGGGCTGCTCTCAATCCACTCATCCCCCAGCCTGTATTGATATCGGGGGTTGCCCTGACCCAGGTGCAGGACCTTGCACTTGGCCTTGTTGAACCTCATGAGGTTCACACAGGCCCACCTCTCCAGCCTGTCCAGGTCCCTTTGGATGCATCATCTTTTTAGCATGCTCAGCTACGAGTGACTGAGGTCCTTGCCTTACAGTTCAGGCCTATTTAGTATATGCATTCAAATGTATTTTTGTGCAAATATACAGAATAATGCTACCGTATTTTAGAATGCCATATTACGGAAATACCATAAGATACCAAAGGAGCTGAAGGGTGGAATCAAACTGGTTGAATAGGGTAAGATAATTTCTTCATCTCCCCCCTCTTTTACACTCACCCATCAACAGTTACAGACATTTTTATGCCAGATGTAAGATACATCCTTTCTCTTTTGTCTTCAAGAGTTTCTTGAAGACTCTAACTTTGGAGGAATAAACTAAGTCAGCTCCACAACTGCATAAATCATTTAAGATGGGTCTATTGCATTCTTCCTCCCCCTTCCTGTATTGAGGCTCGGAGTTGTTTGATCCTATGGTGAGCTAGTTTAGTTCCCTAAACTATGCCAAACAAACAAAAAACTCCACCTTCAAAACCTGATAGATTGCATCTGATGACTCACATCACCACACAACCAGACAAGTACCAAAACCAGCAGAGGATTTCAATGCAGCCCTGCCAGCTTTGCACTTGTGAACTGTTCTGAAATTGAACCTGGAAAGCAAATAAGATATGGGGCTCTCGTTATTCATAAATAGATTACTTATAAAGGACGTCAAAAAACCCACATTACCTGCAGATTGTTGAAATCTACTGTCATTACTTGACAGGGCTCTGTCAGACGTACGTAACCTCCAGGAATACGACTGAGCTTCTCGGTAGTGTAAGGTTCAACAGTTTCCTCTGAACCAGCAGAAGCGTACGTTGGACTAAAGAACTGCACTGAATTTGACAAGCGCACACCAGCAACTTCTTGCGTTCCCACTCTGGGAGTAAAGGAAAAAAGGAAAGAAATTAAACTTCAAATAATTTGACCAAAAAACTCAAAGGAAATGCTTCCCAGGCCGGCTAAGTATTTTTAAATGCACAGAGTGTAAGAATAGAAAAACTAAAAAAAAAATAAAACAATTCTGTGGGGTTTTTGTTATGTTCAGAGCAGCTCTAATATGCACATGACTTTCAAGAATCAGAACTGAATGCTGTCACTAGAAACTGAGAAAAAGCCCAATATGTCCTTTGTCAAAGGCCACATACCCTGTGATAATAAGAACAAATAAGCTTTTCTTCTGCTGCTGCATTAGACAGATAATGAAGGTGTTTCTTTCAGGTGAACAGAGCAGTCAGAAGATAGATAGATATGCAATAGGAAAATGCATTTTTGGAGTCTCTTTGACATAAAACTTTCATTTTGCAGTACTTTTATAGATTTATCAAGCACAATCTAGGCAGGATAAGGCATTTTTCACAGTTACATAGCTGCAAAGAAAGCCTCAGTGTTGATTTCTTGGTGGAAAAGCTTTGACAACTCAGAATACACATATCCTCTCTTGTAAGACAGAAGATCAATTAGGTTTCCAGAAACCACCTTATACAAAAAGCTGCAAGAAAGAAAGAATGCTATAACTGCTTTAAAACAATTACTTACATACACTGTCCATCTCTTAGGTTTGAGGACTTATGATATATTCTCATTTTCAAAGTACAAGTTAGGAAGTTACATGAGACAAGTCTTGCACAAGCTACACTTTAGATTATTCTGAAAAAGTACATTTGTCTGTGAAGGACTTAGTGCTTCCCATTTAAGTGACAGCTATCAAGCAAATCTATAGTCTTATAGTGAGATCTAGCACTCGGAAGTTCAAATGACAACTAGTTAAATTTCTATTTCTAGAACTATCTTCAATTCTGAATCACTTTCTCAGTAATCTCCCCTCCCTGCAAAAGATCTCCCTACAACTAAGGATGGGTAGACAGGCTGTCTGATAATATTCTCATCAGATACAGTCATCTCCCTGAAGCTCACAACTGCAGAATTGAGTAAGTTGCCTTTTGACATAACTTGGATTCTTAGGCAAATATATTTTGACCATTATGCATAGCTAAAACATAAAAATGAATCAGACTCCACCTTTGGAGCAGATTCCCTAGCAATAAAAGTATGTGTGACATATAGAAAGCGCAAAGTAGTAAATACTTCACAATAAATACTAAAAAATACAGCAACATTATCAACAATTATAATCTTCTCACCTGCTCAGTGAAGTAACTCAGATATTTTAACAACAAGGATGAGAATGTATTCTCCTTCATTTGAAACTGAATCCATGTATTATTTTAAAAGAAATACAACTAAAACAGAACAGATGCTGTACGAGGCCTATATCGTGGAAGAGATCAGCAGATTATTATATTGTCGTGAACCTTCTGGCTTCAATACATAAGCACAGAAGTAGAGCCACTTTATTGCCTCTCTTTCTGGGGCCTAATCAACTAAAAATTAAACATTAAAAACCCCTGAAACCTGTAATTCTTACAGTGACTTAAATCAGTAAATTAACCCATATTGTGCCATATTTTATTCAAAATTACTAAACATAGATGTACTACTGTAGCAGACCTATGTTCTCCCAGAATATTGTCTTACTGTTACATATGACTCTTGAAAGATATCTAGTTCAAACTTGAGAAACAATATGTAGTATACTCTGCTGTCTTAAAAGTTTTGTGGAAGTCTAAATTTATCCTTACTAGAACTTACTTAGTCTTCTTAAAACTTTGTCAGTTCATTTGTTCTTCTGGAAGTAAACACATTTCATATGTATGTGAAACAACCACTTCAAAGAGAGCAATGACTTCAGAAGAAAATTAAAGCTAACCATAAAAAAAAAAAAAGAAGGTACATAATACCACAGCAGAGTTAGGCCCTATAGTCATTCTAGGGAACACAAGCAATGGGTATAAGCAGCACCAGCTAGAGTAAAGAAACATTACAATTATTACTAAAACATCAGGTAGTAAAGCTACAGTAAGGGGTAAAACAGCACAAAACTTTCTTGGCTTGAGTGCACCAAAAATAGAATTACAAGAAAACTGGTATGATTTCTCTAGAATTTCACTGGATCCTAGGGAAAAAAACCTAAAAAACAGTCAGAGCACAAGAAATGCAGCATAACTTCAAATGGCTAAAACAAAGGGACAGAACACAAAGCAGATGATCAGATCAGACACAGATAGATGACTGTGATATGCAAGATTATCAACAATTGGAGTGAAAGGGCATTCCCTCCCTCAGCAAGATAAATCGGTGTTTGACGATAGATCAAACATGCTTTTAAATGTATTTCGGAAAAAAAACTCAGGTATTCATAGACTTCTGGGCTCTACATCTACTTACAACCACTCAAAAAAAAAAGTTAAATCATCAGGAAAAGCTCAAAGAAAAGTTTTATTAATTGTACAAGACAGAAACTGTGCTAGATGATATATAGAAAAGATATTTTCACACTATTTCATTAGGCATCCTGCTCAGAAAAAAAGTCCAAACACCAAAGTTTTGCTGTAGATCATGAAACCACTTAAGCAAATGTGGAGACATGCACATCAGAATAATTCAAAGAGATGGGGATAGTTTGAATCTGAGAATAGGCAAGTGTTTTACATAACACTTAAGTCTATTTTAACAAGTGCTATTAAGACAGGTATTCTTACTGGAGCAAAACGGGGTCTCAAACTATAAAGGCAGGAAATTTAAAAGTGAGATTTTTCTTCTTCTACAGCATATAATTAATTTGTGGCAATCATTTCACTCCTGCTAGCCACCTGACCTTAAGCTATAATACTAGAACTGATTGTTAATTCAACAATCCAAAGTTACAGCACATTAACTTTCATCTTGCTTAAATTTTGTAAGGAACAGTCAATGCCATGTTTCAAGGCAAAAACCCATCTTCTGAATTGATGAATAATTAACTTCTCCTAAAAGAAAGTTCTTCTATGACCATCTACTGTGGGAACTTCTCTTTCTGGCCACTGTCTGGTCTACTGCATCAGAAAAAGCACTGATGCAGCCTGGCTATTTTTCACCCAGTAAGCTCCTGTAAAAGTTAGTGTTTTCTTTAATCTGCAACAAGATTAATCCTCAGCAAAATACATCAAGTCCAAACCTCTCAGAGACTGTCTCCATACAGTGATACTGTCCTAGAAGACAAGAATAAAAACGAATATGAAAATAATTGATACACAGTCAGAACTGGTCTCAGCAAAGAAACCCTACTGTATGCTAGTTCAGAATTAGGCAAGGCACATATTCAAAAAGATAATGCTAGGTGGGGTTATTAACACTTAGGCTTTACAAAATCCTGTCCTCATCTTCTGAAAGGGTTAGATCCAGCAGCGAGGTATGGAGCAGATTATAAAGTGGGCAAAATGAGGATAAAGGCCAAGTGCTAATCCAAGAATCTCCAATACAGAAATTGAGAAGCAATTTTACTATTAAGGAATTAAATTTCTTTGGTATGTGTTAAAGGCATGTATTTCAGCATAACTGAAAATCAAGAGTTTCTGATGAAGTGATCCAAAAAGTCTAAACCACAAAAGGGTTTAAAAAAAAAAAAAAAGAAAAAAAAGAAAGATAGCCTGGAAAAGGGGTGGGGAAGGTGAGAGCAGAAGTCTGTTTAGTGAAACAGATAACCAGCCATCCAAAAAATAAAGAGAACAGTAATGAAAAATCCTCAATAAAAACCACCTGTCTCTCTTCCCAAGCAACAAATATGGGTTCAGACTGTGCTAGAGTTTAAACGCACCTGTGATGTCTACGTATCTCTTTGCACTCCACTGCCATCCCAAATATTGTAGCACTTGCAGGAATAACTCTACCATAGTCTCCAGTACTGACATCTTGATTTTTAGGCTGTGAAAACATGAACAACATGCAATGAGACAGTGACCTATTTCTACCATTACTGCAAAGCCTAGGTTACATATTAATGAGCCATTCAAGATTACAGTCAAAACATCAGTAAGTTTTTAGCGACTAGTGAAGTTTCTGGTCTTTGCCATTCCAGTTGACCACTAAAGGAGTTTCTTAAATACCGTGTTTCAATATATCCACGTTTCAGCTTTACTTGTCAGTCTACTACTTCCTCTGTGCAATTTTAAAAGTGTTTTTTAATTTGTGTTCTGTTAGAATATATTGAAACATATGAGGACCTTTCCTTTATGCGTCATTCCTATACTTAACACTAGAGGTCATCAGTTTCAGTTCAATACAATACAAAAGCTTTCAGCCAGATAAGACTTTTTTTTAAATTAGTTGGAATGAAGGCAGCATCAAAATAAAAGTTCTTCTATTTTGTGAGACCTAACAGAGGTTAACCCATATAAGACTCCTTGTCATATTACTGTGCTTAATTTATGCTAGCTAAAATGCAAAATACATAAAGTAAAATCCAAGACCCAGTGGAATTGTTCAGTCTTCAAAAAAAGTTCCAAGTTAGCAAAAGTAAATTAAGACCATAAGGATATGGCATATTTACCAAATTATAATTGACTGTTCCCTAGTGTTATGATGAGAAATAATTCTACCATAATTCAGCATTTTCTGCTTACACTGACATGACTTGCTGGTACTAGTTGCTATCTCAAAATGACGAGGTTGTAATCAAACTTGCAGGAAAACAGTGCCTTTAAAACACACACAAACCCCTTTGGTCTTACTTTCAAAGGGAGGGGGGGGAAAGGAGGGGGGGGGGGAAGGAACGAACAGTGATCAAGAGCAAACCATCTCTGTATGATGGAAGGTTACATCAGGGAAACACGCATTGCAAGTACCTACCTACTCAGAACGTGAGCTCGCAGGAAGTACAACGTATGCAGCTGCCTCATCGCCTTTCACCAAAATCGAATTCATAGAACAAACCCAGATCACTAATTTTTAAAATGTCAATAGATATGAAATATTTACAAGAGAGTTGTTCCTCATTCACATATGTCTGTGAATGCGTGCACATGCACATACACACATACACATATATATGCACAAATATATACCAAAACAGGAATCCCTTTTTTATACATACTCACATCACCTACCTTTGGTTGTAAAAGTAGATGTTCCCAAGCATGTATCAAGCTCTCCACAATTCCTTCTCCGAATAAACCAGCATCAACTGTTTCTGTGACAACCAACGAAACTCTAGATAAGAAAAAGAACACCATGAAATATAATGTATAACACACATTCTTGTTAACAATCATTCTTTTAAAGAAAAAAATCCCACCATACCAATATGAGCTCAGAGCAAAACTTTTACCAGTGTTCTGAAGTTTCAATACAGATGGGCAATGTAATTCTTCCAACAAATGACATGTTTTGAATTGTTGTTATTGAGTTATTCAAGATGCAGATAAGAGAGAATAAATATTGAGCAAGAGTTTACAATAAAGCTTCTTGTTCAGCGTTTATAAATAAATTGTGTGGGAAGAATCTAGCCAAAACAGGAAGATGTTTCAGCCTGGGCACACAGCCAATGATACTGCAGAGTATGTATTTTGTCTGAATCTTGTGCAAGACTATGCATCCACGCATGTATGTTAAAAAGGAATTAAAAAAAAAACTATAATCAAAGCACAATAAAATTACTACGCAGACTAACGGACCCTAAAATCCTAAACCCTTTGGATTTAAACCAAAAAACATACAGTATGATAAGACAAGACATTTCCGGAACAGTAACAATTTATTCCTGACAGGTGACATCCAGTAACTCATCATATACGCTAAGAGGATACATATGATCAGTTACTGCAGCTCAGCTGACACAATTAGACAAGGCTTTACTGGCATGCTAAACCATGGGAGCTTCATCATTTGATTATGAGCTTGTACCATCACCAGACACTTTATTAAATGTTAGTAATTAAAAGTAAAATGGGTCATTTCCTTCCCATGTTTAATCTGCATCCCTAGTAGCTGTGAGCTGAAGTGATAAACCAGTCCCTCACTGTCGTGGTTTAGCCCCACTCGGCAACTAAGCACCACGCAGCCGCTCGCTCACCCTCCCCCTCCCCGGTGGGATGGGGGAGAGAATCGGAAGGGCAAGAGTAAGAAAACCCACGGGTTGAGATAAGAACAGTTTAATAATTGAAATAAAATAATAATAATAGTAATAATAATAATGATAATAATAATAATAATTGTAATGAAAAGGAGAACGAGAGAGACAAACAAAACCCAGGGAAAAGAAAACAAGTGATGCAACCGCTCACCACCCGCCGACCGACACCCAGCCAGTCCCCGAGCAGCGATCGCTACCCCCCGGCTAACTCCCCTCGGTTTATATACTGAGCATGATGTCATATGGTATGGAATAGCCCTTTGGTCGATTTGGATCAACTATCTTGGGCTGTGCCCCCTCCCAACTTCTTGTGCACCTGGTAGAGCATGGGAAGCTGAAAAAGAAAGTCCTTGACTAGTCTAAGCATTACTTAGCAACAACTAAAACATCAGTGTGTTATCAGCATTCTTCTCATGCTAAATCCAAAACACAGCACTATGCTAGCTACTAGGAAGAAAAGTAACTCTAACTCAGCTGAAACCAGGACACTCACATACACCAAAAGAAACAAAAATCCCCTCGTATTTCTACCTGCTAAAAATTTACAGATCCTCCTGAAGAACCCCTGCTGAATGGGACAGTAAGCAAGAAGGAGCAGGGTAGCATAAAAAGCCTAGATTACATATACCGAAAGCTGTAACACTGATCAAATTCTCATTTGCTAAGAGCAATTCCAAGCTACTGATGTGTCCCAGTAGCTCTTAGTATGCTTCAGAAGACATTACGTAATATTGGAAAAATAAGCTACTTCATTTTCCAAAGCATAAGGATCTCTGCTATACAGACAGGTGGGCAGATGCGTATATACAAACAAAAAGCTCAATACAAACACAAAACCCTATTCCCACAGGACAAATTGCAACACCCTTCCACTGAATTTTACTCCAATATCTAAAGCCACACTCAAAGTCCTATGGATCCCTCCCATGGCAGGGTGCTGACGTTCACAGCGAGTCAGCCCGGCCACTGCCAGCCTTCCAGATACAAATAACCAGGAACCCATGCATACTATGTGGCACTTTCTCGCCTCCAAACACAGTAGCACTCTCCTTAGGGGACACAGGGGAGGGGAGGGTTTCACTCACTCCCTGATCAGAAGAGGCAGACAATCTGCAATTTCTGATCTCTGACAAATACAGAAGTTGACGTGGAGTTGCAGGGTTGTGGTATGTCCCAGAAACAGTGTTCCTTTGCAGGCCCTATTACGTACCTCCATCCTGTTCAGGGGCTGCAGAAGTGAGCCACAAGTTGTTAAATATAAAAGTGTGTTAAAATGACTTTTATGATGTAGTAATCTAATTTGTCTTTTCCTATTGCTGCAATATAATTGCATATGCCCCAAAGCTCCCCACCATCAAAGAATTAAACTCCTTAATTTATGACATTGTTGATCTACCATAGAAATTAGTATGATCTAAAGCACACATTATCATTTCTGCACTGCTCTATAAAAACATAAAACATACAGAGAACATTCTCACATTATGGGTAATATCATAGGGAAAGTTATTTCCTGTTTAGGTCACAGGGTATTTTCTATTTTCTTGAAATTAAGAGCAAATTAAAAATAATATCACAACAGAACACAACAACGTACCTTTCAGGTATGTGCTTTGGAATTTCTATATCAAGTGACTTCAGATGCAGAAGTTTGATCTCACTTTCCATATTATTTGCTGCCACCACATCACAGGCAAGTTCATACATGGTTTTTGATAATTCACAGGCATAGACAAAGGATGCTCCTGCCTTTTTTGCAAACATACTGAAAAACAAGAATCAGGGCTTTTCCGCTCCAGTTTAAATCATTTTAGGTAAAGCATGACAAGATACTGAGTTTTCTTAAGTTCTATTTCTGCATCTGCTTCATATTTTTAAGAAAACAGCTCAAATATAAAAATCTTCATTAAGTGAACTAGCATCTCTTGTGTGAACACTGATATTGCACAGATCAATATCCTCTTGATATGTTATCGCAAAAAAAAAAAATACAGGTAGTATAAGGATACTGCCCCAGCTATGCTAAATCCATTGTATTGCTAGACTCAAAGACAGGACACATGACATTACAACTCCAAAACCAACATAAGTAATCCAGTTTATACAGCTGTTACTGGCACAGAAAGCATTTGCAACAAATAATAACAAAAGGGTTCAAAAAATACTACTAGACACTGACCTCCAGTCTCACTGACTTCTGAAAGCTTTGTTTCCTTTCTTAAGTTTTGCCTCAATAAAGGCATGAAAGTAAATTTTTTTTCACTAGCAACCAAATTTTATTAGACAACAAATATGTTTCTATTAAGTTCATATTAAACATGCACTTATGACACACCTCAAAATTCCTGTTCCTGTTCCAATATCAAGGACAGATTTGCACCCTGAGCGGACAGCGTTCTCAATTGCTTTTAGGTAAGTAAGGTTCCGCTTGGTATCGTTGAGCATGATGAAGTGCCAGCGTTCCACAAGCCAGTTTGCAACGCGGTAAAAATTCTCCTTTGCATCAGCAAAGTCTGGGTTAAGCTTCACTGCTTTATGAAAATATCCAGCTGCTTCATCTCTAAAGCCCATTCTAATAGTAAAAATGACAAATAAATAGAAAGCATGCATTCAGCTGCCAAGTATGTGTAAACATCTGTGGGTCTATAAAGAGGTCTTACATCAATTAAGAGACAATGGAAACATTTTGCATTAGTTAGAAAGATTATCATTAGAAACATTGATATTACCTTATGAAAAAGAATGATTTACAGCTTTACTTCAAATCACTTTAAAATGCAAAGGTAGTCCAAAAATACCATTGTGTGCCCCAGTCTTCACCCACTACTACATCCTTTGACAAACTAGAACAGGTTTTACAAGAACTTGCTGCAAAAATATGACAGCAGCAACTCTGCAATCCAGTCTCACAGATTTTTAAGTCAAGAGAATGCTACAAACCCCAAAACTGCTTTACTGAATTTAACTGGAACATACTGTAAAACAACCAAGTTTTGAATTGCCAGCGCTTGCATTACGTGGTAATTTTGAAACTAAATTGTGAACTTGAAGCAAGTTTTTATGATACCTACAGCATATTCCTAAATCAGACAGCACTGAAAAAAACCCAAAATCTATTAAATGCAAGAAACATGTACATTTTAATACAATGCTGAGAGAATTGTTCCTTAAAACAAACTAATCACAAAAAGCAAACCTAATAAAACTATCTGGATCCACAACCTGCGATTTCAATCTTAAAAATTCCAGTCTCAGAAGACCATAACAACCCTGAGCAACAGCAAAGCATCATGTTTTGCACTGTTTGGAGAAAGCAGGAAAAGAATGCTTTACACTAATAAATAAAAGCATAAGCTCAAACCATTTAAGAACAGCCCTACACAGTACAGTATACACAACCAGCTGCTTCATTTCAAAAGTGTGTTATGTGTGACCTCAAGAAGGACCAGAATTAAGACAGTATTGAAAGGCAGTAGTTCTCAGGGATCTAACAGGAAAGAAAGGAAGAACTTCAAAAATTGTAGGTTAACCACAACAATAGTTAACACAGTAACTCGGAACAATTTTGGTCTCTTTTGTTTAGTAATTCCTTAATAAATTGTTAGAAAATATTTGAAGGCAGTGCTTTTACTTTCAAGTTTTTACTTCAGTAAAAGTGCTTTTACGTTTGATATTTTTTTTTACTTTTGCTGTGACTATCAACATTTATTTTGGCATTGGCTACTCTATTTTAAGCTGACAAACAGATGTGAAGTTCAACAGTACACACTATACAGCATTAAGCATATGCTTGCATTTACTTCTTCCAAGCACATTTTATGTGCTCTGCTGAATTGGGCCTTGTTTATTAACATACAATACTAAACATGAACCTTACAAAAACTGAATATACATTACTGCAAACCTGAAAAGATGTTCTCCCATACTATTACATATCACTTCATCATTCGGATACAGTTCAAGTGCTTGTTCATAACAGTTAAACAGATCTTGAATCCGTGCCAGAGAATCTAGCTCTTCTGCCCATTTAAAGAGGCTAAACTGAAATGTTTCCTAGAAAATAAAACATACACCACTGAGTTGCTGGTAGTTACCAGAAGTAGGGAACTGAGCACTGAAAACATCTAGAAGCATCCTGACATGCACCTGAACACCCTCATTTCCCTAAGCAGCAGCATACAATTTTTTGCTGTCATCCCAAGTTAGTTGGCTCACTTGAAGAAGCAGAAATAAGCTCTCAGATATCCACACAGAGCATCATCACCCAGCAGTGTATATTAAGAGCCTGCATGTATATTAATGCACACTATACTACAAGCCAATACTAACAGGGCCCTATTTTTATTAAACTTAGTTGACATACACAGACTAGAAGTGTGTTGATTCCCTTCCCACAGGCATACAGAGCTTATTCAACAAGTTACTGGCTGTCTCCATTATTACTTTTTTCTGCTTTTATTTTGAAGACTCAATAGGAAAATCAGTTACATACAACAAATCACAAGCACAAAACATGTCACAAAGCCTCAAGAGGAATACAGCAAATAAAATTGTTCCAAGCAATTCAAAGAGCACTTACTTTGACACTCGTTTTTAACTCAGGAGCTAGATTCAGTACCAGGAGATAGTGAGCATATGCAGTTCCAAAATCCTGGTCCTCCAGGCAATGCTGAGCACTCTGCAAAGACCTGGACACCAACTCCCGCCTGCCGGCTTCCTGACCACCTCTATGGTTACAATGAAACTTAGCATTGGAGTTGGGCATTCTGAAGGACAAAGTCACTCGCTCGTCCTAAAAAAAAAAACCCAAACAAACCAAAACAGTTGTGTATACTGTAGACCAAAAAGGTTGCACACAAAGCTGACAGATCAAACAACATTTTAATTTTCACTGGCATTAGTAAAGACATCCTCCCTCCCCCCAAATCCTAAGCATTCAAAAACATGCTCATCTTTACAAAATTATCTTTTTGATAATTCCATCAATTTTAAAGTGAGTGTTCACTATTCAAGTCAAGCGCGCATCACATTTATGTTAGAGCAGGTCCTGGAAACAGGTTACAGTTTTTCGCTTTTTAAAATGAATTTTTGTAATACATATTTTAGCACGCCTCTGACCAAACAGTTTTGCACCCTGGAAGTTCATGCACTCATTAAGTTTCATAATCAACCACAAAATCTGCAGGTTAAAACTTCTCCCTCCCCAAAAAAAGTATCTTCAAAAGTATCTTCATAAAGCAAAGACTCCCAGAAAAAGAGCTAACGAGCTCATGCTATATTTTACACAAGGCAACATCTCCTCCTTAAGAAAACGTTAAAGAGTTATCAGAACCAATATACACATTTTTATAACTGCCTTGGTTCCCACTTTAACTTTTAATGCTTACTTACACAAGAGGGCCTAATACCACCTTCAGGATTGTCAGATGGATCCTAAAGCTGAAAAAAGTGAACGTTACATAGAGAGGGACTGCAACAAACACAGCACCATCACAACTAGGCTTTTTTGGTTTTTGCTTTTTTCTTAAAAGAACAAAACACCAAACATCGCCCACGTCTCGAGTGAGCACCAGTAATTTACACAGAAGCATGCAAAACCAGGGGGGCCGGTGCAAACTCGCCTGCCGTACGGATTTGGGGGGCCGGGGGCAGAGAGGACAAGGGGGCCGGCTCCGACCGGCGGAGAGCGCGGCGTCGCCGGAACGCCTCGCAGGCCGCGCTACCTCTAGACACCGCCCCACTCACGGGGCGAGCCCCAGGGCCACTGCCCCGGCGCACGGAAAGCAGAGGGGTAGGATGGGGGGCGCTGGGCTCTCCCGGGGCCATCACCTGGTCCACACGGAACACGGCTCCCAGTCAGCCGATGCGCACGCTGCGGCCCGCCGCCATCTTAGTGCCGGGCAGAAGTCATCGCGCGTGCGCAGGGCGTCCGGCGCGGCTCCGGAGGCGAGCGGGCTGCCGCAGAGGCCTTCCCGCGCTGCTGGGCTTCGGACCCTGAGGGGGCGGCCCGCACCCCGGCCCGGCCGCCTCCCCTCCGGCCTCGGGGGTGGCCCGAGGCAGGGGCGGTGGGCGCCGCCCGCCGGCAGGCACGGAGCCCTCAGCTGTCGCCGAGCAGTCGCTCCCGCAAGCTCCTGCCAGCAGGTCCGGGCCCCGCTCCCCTCCGCCCCAGGGGCGGGAGAGTGCGCGTCTCCTTAACGGGGGCGTTCAAAGACCGTAAGGGCTTAAGGCGGGATTGCGGACAGGAAGATGAAAAAAATAATTTTCCTTAATCTTTATTTCTGTTCAGTTTGTGACAAGAGATTCCCGCCCCCCCCCCGCTTTTTTCTACAATTTTAACGTGTAGATACTCACTTACTTTACCTTTTATTTGCTTAAAGGAACAGCTGAGATTTACACGTTTAAGAACCAAGGAAAAAACAGAATGCCAGAAACTAGTATTACAGAAAACCTAATGCTTTGAAAGGTGACAAGAAGAGGCACTATGTGACTAAAAGAAAATTTTTAACTGTATTGGTAAGTAAAAGGTTTGAGAAAAGTACAGACAAAACTCTGTAAACTACATTTTTTTAATGCTAGTTTAGCTTGTTACTTTTCAGGTGAAACATGGTGAATTGACTAGAAACTGTCTTACCGTTCCTTCATGTCTATATACACATGGAATAAAGGTATTTTCATTGCCCATGTTCTTTCTCCATCCACATCCAATCTTTTAAATTTAAACTGGCAACTCGGCTCATACGAACACAGGACTAGAAGTGACCCACAGCAGCCCCTGAAATCCAGCCCCTGTTCAGGCCTGCTCTACAGATAAGAACTACCACCTTAAATGTTTACCAGATGTAGGGCAAGAACTGCGTGCTGTGTAGGCACTGCCTGTGACTGCCCTGTAGTTATGGTGTTCCTAAAATTTAGTTTTAATTCCACTGTTGGTAAGTCCCAAGAATGACAGTTGAGGACAACATTCACACCATATAGTTTTAAGTCATAAACAAGTCCTAGCTGTCTTGGGCCTTTGACTAACAACTCTGCTCTGCACCGAGGAAAATTCAGAGGTTTGCTCTACATCTCCAGTCCCTTATCTCACTCCCTCCCATGCCTACGAAACCACTTACCTTCTTTCTCTGTGAAGCCTGGCAGGCTGCCTGCTCCAGGGAACAACCACATGCAGGGCCCTGGAGTGCAGATCTTTTCTATAAAAGGCAAGAGTTCATTTGGTGTTGTCCTACTTCTGGGACAAGAACAGGCCATAGCATTGTCTACTAATTATGACATATTTGGAAGCTGTTCATCTCTACTTTCCTTCTCTAAAGCATGAATGCAGCTCTTCCAGGCTTTTACAGCTGTGGATATTGCACATGCCTTCACTTTTGAGAAACAAATGAGTACCACTTAAAAATGTCAGGCCAACATTTTGAACAAGATGAAAATAGCACATATGGAGTAGAAACATGAGTCTAAATGAAACAGAGCAGCAGTTAAACCATAATCCATGGCAAACTTAATTACTACTCTATAATATTATAAGAGGGGGGGAAGTCTACAAATGTTTTGAGAGAAGTGAAACAAAGGAAAAACTGAGAACAGGCAACCTGAATGACACTAGAATCAACTTCTGATAGAGGAAAGACATGCTAGAAAAAACACAAAATTAGAACTGGTAAAGCACCTGGGCTGAATGAAGTCCATGAGGATGTGCAAATATTAGCATCAGAAAGTATCAAATATTTATATGTGACTTGAGCTCTAAAGCAGGATGTAGTATCTTATTAAATCAACTGGTATCAACAAGCTCCCAAGCCTTCTTTCAGTTCTGAAAGAAAAGCTATGAACTTTAAATCAGTTACAGATGAGGAACAAGCTTCTCTGAACTAGCTTAATTATGCTTCCCAGCTAGAGGATGATACTACGCAGAAAAAGAAAATATTAGCACCTGTGGGATGGGGCGGGGGGGAAGTACAGGCAATTATCACCTGTGGACAGTGAGGTGTAACAGGAGCTGGACTGTACCAAATACTGTAAAGAGCCATGATTCTCCAAACTTGTTCAGCTGTATTTTTTTTTTTTGGTCAGAGCAAATGCCAGATGGATAGCATAAATGCTTTACAATGCCTATTTTTAAGCATAAATTAAGTAGTACTGTGTGCTAATTTGACCCACTCATGGGAGAAGATTACTAAAAAGTATCAGTGTAAAATAATTCGCAAGAGTCAGTTCAGTTCAAAGGCTGGGGAAGATATTTGTTAATCTCATACTCACAACTTTTTAGTGGAACACTTCAGAAAAAAAAGATGGCCACAGAATATAATGTTTGCAACACTGAAAAAGCATACAGCTGCATACTAAAATAATTTGTTGGGTAAAGCTTGTGCTGTAAAGGAGTGCAATAAAAGGAATGCCCATCTTATCAGATATATACATGATTGCCATAATAATCATCAAATTGGTTGACAGTAGAATAAATAATGTTGGTCTGCATCATGCGTGGTCAGAGTTAGCCTGTTTCTATTTGCACTCTTGATGGATGAGAGGAGAGGGAGCATGCAGCCTAGTGGTACCTCACATATGCATAAGGCCCCTAACATCTTGCAAGCCAACAGTGATGACAGAGTCATGAGCAAGATGGGAGTTAGAAGGAAACTCTATAAACCTTCTATAAACCCGTGACAGGACTTTTCTCCTAACGGAGGTAAAAGTGCTTAGACAAGAGAAGAAACTACAGTACCTTGGAAGGATGCTGTTGCTAATGATGCTTTCAACAACTCAACACAGCTGC
Organism: Balaeniceps rex; assembly: GCA_013401315.1. NCBI lineage: Eukaryota > Metazoa > Chordata > Aves > Pelecaniformes > Balaenicipitidae > Balaeniceps > Balaeniceps rex. Next base: position 56,528 of record VYZW01019034.1, on the reverse strand, counting down.
ACGTTGCAAATGGTGGGAGTCGATATCAATGCTCTGTAATAAAATGTCAACAAAACTGAAAGTTAAATTCACTAATTTCTAACCCATCTCTCCATAACACACAGACTGGAGACACAATCAGCCACAGATCAGAACGCTGTCTTTCATGAAAATCAGGATGTTGAAGTGATCAGACAAGAATATAAGGAAGGTAAGATGGAACAAAACATATGCTATGCTGGTGTGTGCCTATTGTATAAAATGACTTGGAAAGGGTTATTTCCTGAAACCATGCTTGCAATGAATGTTGAGGGAAAATAACCAAAGCAAAGATAAATACATGATATATGGCCAGGGTGTTGCCAGGGCTTCACATAGTCAATCTATGTCATAGTCTCTTAAAAGAGGCTACAAGGCACCTGTAAAATTTGATGACCTTGAGTAGGGAATGGCAGAAAGAGGAGAATTTTCTGAACTGCTGATATAAAAAGACTTCTAGCCTTAATTAGCAAAGAAAGTGCAACTCCTTTTATTGCTCATTAGGTAATTTTTTGTCCATTTAAATTAATGGGTTACTATTGCTCCTCAGTCTTCCATCTCAGTTTTATTGATTTTGTTTTTTTTTTTTTAAAATCACAATTCTGCCATTTCAGGGTCTGACAATGTTTTGAACTGGTGGGTCAGGTTTAATTAAAGATATATTTAATAATTTTCGTGGTAGGAATCCAGTATGTTGTTTGGATACCAATACTGGATAAACGGTGTAGAGTATCAACATAATAGTGAATTTGCTTCCTTGCTTTATTATGTAAATACAAGTTAACTCTTTTTATTCTGGGAAAAATGTGTTATGTGTATGTACGTACTTCTGTTGGACTACCGCTGCTCCTTGTAGCTGCAACTAGAATGGAATACATTTTTACTTCACATGATTGAGGTAGGTGGACCAATTTCCCCTAATGGGCCTGTCATGGTAGGACAAATCTAAATTTTATACCTGGTGTTTTTTTGCCAGCTAAAAAACTCAGGGCTAAGCTAAACATTTAAATTTTTTTCTTCTTTTTTTAAAATTAGAATGCAAGCAACTCCACACAATGCATGCAACCCAATTACTTTACAACACTTCAGTGGAATTATAATAGGGAAACTACGTAACTATAAACAAGCATGAAAAATATTACTCTAATTTTAATCCTGAAGACAGCCACAGGACAAAATAAACAAACTATTAATGGAAGGCATACTTATCCTTGACATGCTGCTCCAGTAATCTAAACAGAGATAAGGATTGTTTGTTATTTCTTTAAGGTGTTGTTTTTGCTTTTAAATTCTTTTTAAATGGAGTTTTGAGTACCATAGTAACTTCTCAGTTAAATAATATTAGAAAATAAATATCACACCACATAATGTGATTTAGCAGGTGGGACACTTGGCTGAAAGGCTGAAGGTTCAGGGTCTGCTCTCAGTAGCACCTCCTGGCCTGCTGCAATTTCAGACAAATCATCTGCAATTTTAAGAAGCAGCTGATTTGGAGGGGCCACGCTCAGATTTAAGGCTATGTTCAGGAACTATGATTACTCATAAGCCTCCATGTCAAGCCCCCTCTCCCTGCCTCTTTCTTTACACAATTGTGTTTTCTTATTTTCCTCATCTTTTCCTCATCCTACGCGACACACCAATTCTACAAACAGGAGCAATTTTAAAAGAGATTCCTGAAGTGCCCACCTGTTTCCATACGTGACTTCTGCAGATCAGTGCCTGGGGTCATACAGAGGAAGGTTGATAGTAACACTGCCAGCTATCTTCATCTCAGTTATTTCTAGAAATCTCAGGTGCTACTTTTTAACAGTAGGATTTTTTTAGTGCAAGTCTTCAAAGTGTAAGTTACATCCAAAAAAGGCGCCTCTATTTTGGTTCACTGGCCAATGCAGACTAGGCTTAACTGTGGGCCCAACAATAGTACATTTAAATACCAAAGCTCATTGCTTCAAAAGTAGCAGGAACTAACACTAAATTTGGCAAAATACAGAAAATGAAATAGATTGAAGTTACTCCCAAAGACGACATCTAGACACATATTCATGACTAAGATATACACCCCCCATCATCTAAAAAAGTCCCACCAAATCACTATGAATTGCACTACTGTTAAACCATTAAAAACATGAAATTATGGCTACAAGTATAATTATAAGCCTTTTCCATTTTCTTCACAAGTTTCCTAACATTCTTAACCAAAACAATTCAGTATTGAGTGGTCTTCTCAAGGTCTTGCTCTCACTGCAGTACTGGTTCACGAGAACTGTTTGTATTAGTTTATTAAATGAAGACATAAAGGTGAGGCTGCATCTACTTTACTCAGTATTTCACGGCCAGACACACGAGTAGGACAGGGACAGGTGAGCAATGCCAGCCCTCCCTTGCCAGCAGACCACCACCGCAGAACGGACACCAACGCCACAACCAATTTTGGACCAGGCAGCCCGCGTGCTGCTCTGTGCTTCCTTCTACGGAGAGCCTGCTCTACCCCTTCCTAAAAGCCCACGGACGTTTCCGTGAGGTGAATCACCCACCCACAGCAGCTCAAACGTGGCGGCCTCCCCACCCTGCCAGATGGGGACACGACAGGCAACCCGCGGCCTGCTGTGACATGTCGTTGCGGTACGGGCTCTCCCGCCCAGCCACGGCATCGCGCCCGCCCAGGCCCTGCCGGGCTGCTGCCCTGCCGGGCCCCCCTCGCAGCGCCCCCCCGAACACAGGAGACTTCGCCTCAGGGGACTCGGCAGCTGGTAGGGGAGTACCCGCCCGCAACGTCCGAACCGCCGGCTGTCCCGGGCACTATACACCCAGTCTTGGCCCCGGCGCCCAGCCTTATGTAAGCGCCCCCGCGGGGCGGGAAGGGGCGGGCGGGAAGGCGGGCCCCGGCAGGGCGTAGGCCGGCGGGGCTGCCGGGAGCGGGGCGCCCCCGGGTCGCGCCGCCCTCGCTCCTCGCAGCGGGGAGGGCGGTGCCGCTCCGCTCGCCTTGCCTTAGCGTTTGCCCGCGCCCAGCCCTGTGCGGGGGGAGCTGCCGCCGCCGCTGCTCTCTCTTTGTAGCCGCGGCTCCCACCTCACCGCTGCGGGGACGCCCGCTGCGTCTCGTCTGCCGAGGAGGTCACTGCTGCTGTGGCGTAGCCGGGAGAGGTTTGCGGGGAGGCGAGCCCCGGCGCAGTGGCAGCCATGGGGCTGCAGCCCCTGGAGTTCAGTGACTGCTACCTGGACAGTCCCTGGTTCAGGGAGCGGGTGAGAGCCCATGAGGCCGAGCTGGAGAAGACCAATAAGTTTATCAAGGAGTTGCTCAAGGATGGGAAAAACCTGATCGCCGCGACCAAAAGTGAGTGGAGGGGTGCGGGAGGAGACGCCGGGTCGCTGCGGGGGCGGCTGCCGGCGGCTCGGGGCCCGGCGCCTGCAGCCGCTCGCCCGGCGCCGAGAGGTTTCGCCTTTGAGCGCTTGCTTTTGTTGCAGTGAGTTTTGCACTGGCTGTCTCCAGCCTTTCCCTTGGGTCCCCCACCAGCCGCTTTGAGGACATAGGTCCTCTCCAGCCCTTCGCCGTGCAGAGGGGATAAGGGGATGAGCCGGCGGTAGCGCCGGCAGCCGCGCCGCGTAGCTCCACTTCTTGTAACGCCTGTTGCCTCTGTCCGGACTCTTGGCCTGGCCTGGCCTGGCCTGGCTTGGCTTATGTGTTTGGCGGTGCCGAGCCCGAAGTGAGCTGCGATGTTAAATCCGCTGAGAACTCGGTTTCAAGTTTTACCGGTGCGTTGCAAGCTGAGCGTCTGTGAATTGCGTATCTCAGCATAACGATGTACGTGTATATGCATTTGTAGTCTGTGAAGAGGCTGCGGAAAGTACCCCTTTGTCAAAATTTTAAGTACGTTCAGGAATTACAGTTCTGTGGTTGCAGCACTAGTTACCAGTTCTATGTCTTTGGCCTCTTAAAATGTGATGGTGTTTTTTAATTTTGCATTTTACTCGTTGAATATATATGGATTTTTCTATATTTATGGTTAGTTATGCTGCAGTTTATGTGAGAATCATGTTATTTTCCTTGAATGACCATGTTAATGCGTGTTCTTAATGTAGTATTGTGGTAATATAATTTCTTCTGTTTAACTTAAGATGGGGTAGTGTAGTCTCCTAAATATCCAGTCGGATGATTGACTATACCAATTATTCAAATAAAGCACTAACACAGTGCACTCTTTCTCAAAAGCATACTGCATCTTTGGTGTCATGGAAAACTTCTGAAGGCAGGGAACCAGGCTTTCAAGATATATCCCTTAAAGTAAACTGAGAGGGATTTGGCCAATGGTTTGAGCACTGTAGCTGCCTGGGTATGGTGAGGGTTTTAAAAACTGAGATAACTCATTTTGTGCAAATAAAAAAACATTGTTTCCTGGTTTTGTCTCTGATGTGCCTGGATAAAAAAAGGTGGAAAATGCCATATCAAATTTCACTTGTTTGTAACTCTCATTCTTTGGCCAGTTAATATTCAGTTATTGCAAATCGTGTACCTTGAGGATTATTTGAAATCTGTGACTTGAAGTTGTCAGTATAAATCATCTTAACTTGGAGTGCAAAGTAAAAAAAGTGACCCTAAACTTGGATAAGAACCGTAGAGGGAAATCATTCCACTTCGCTTCTATTCCTCAAGCATCTAGACAGTATTTTGGCAACTGCCCCAAACCCTCAGTTTCTCATGTATGGTTGCATATACATAACTTAATTTGAAAGTGTGGGGCTGATGGTGGTGAGGATAAGCCCTAACTCGTAGGAGCCTCCTATCCACAGCAGAATCCTGTGCTGATAACTTTGGCTTGGTGTGCAGTGCTCGGCACGCTTAGCTGCCTGTGGTGGCAGCCGAGGGAGTCAGCATGCCAAGCAGAGCCACCTGGCCTAAGAGTGCTTGACGAAATACTTAGGGCTAGCCCATGAGAAATATTTAGAGAAACTGAGATCCTGCCTGGTGTTCAGGTCTAAGCAATTCCTTCCTTTATGAGATGACAGTCAAATTTTCTTCTTGAGTTTAGGTGCTGTACCTTATTCTAACAAACACCTGTGCTTCAGCATGCTTGTGTGAGAAGGGGAAACAGGTGAGATCCTTCCTTACACATTTCAGGTTTCTGCAGTTGTCTTTCCCCTTTAGAGTGCCCTGCATGACAAGTTTGAAGCTGGGTTGTCGTCTTCTGCTGCTGGTGCATTAAAAGACAAATTGAACGAGAGGAGACACAAGGAGTAGTTAAATCCCATTGAAACCCTAGTTGTTAGGGTATTGGTCCTCCTTGTGTTTTCAGAAGAAAACATCAGCATCTAAAGTCCTTGAGGAACCTGGTTCATTTGCTGTCAGGAAACCAAATGGGGTTGATATTTGTTCCAAAAACCAAGCTTGAGAAGTGGTCTAGACGCAGAGCTAGCTGTGCACCTCTGTCAAAACTCCATTTTCTGCACAAAGATTGGCTTGTCGCAATCTAAAGAATGTGATAATAAAGCAGGGCATTTTGAGAGCTTAGATGACTACCTCTTAGACAACAGCTGATTACAATTTTTGTAAAATTATTTTAGACTTTTGAACAAAAAATCTCATCTTAATAATAGCTAAAGTATTTCTCTGTTTCTAGAACCAGGTAAATTACAAAATTTACAGGTGTTTTAATTGGTGTGTGAGCATAATGAGCTTTTCCGAATGGGCTATAAAATACAAAATGTAGTAGGTGCACTATTGTTCCTAAATTTGTAGGAAATGAAGTGACTGCAATAGAGACTGTGTGTGTTTCCCTCCCTTAGCGCTTTCCTTATTTCAGTTGTAAAGCAGTGGCTTACAAGAAATGCCGCAAGGATTCTTTAGGTGTGAATAATTGATGTAATTGAATAGATCCCACTTCCTGCTTGACAGACAGCCTTGTAAATGACTTTGATGCTGCCTGCACCGGGTTACATCTTGAGAGGTGGTGGTAAGCGGATACTGCTGCTGCTCACTAATCACAGGAGTCACCAGTGTCTCACAGGACAAACCAGTAACATGAGGCGGATCCTCTCTTTGGCTCCTTTCCATTTGTTTCCTCAGTTGTATGGGAGTGTATTTTCCACCTAAAACTCGGAAGAATTGATTTTTGTTAGTGCAGGACTATACTGCTTAAAAAAAAGAGAAGAAGAAGAAAAAAAGAAGGATCTTTTGCATTCTTAAATTGTTGAGTTTCCAGTATGAAGCATACTTCAAGTGTATCTACACTTTTAAGTTTCAGTTGTTTCAAGAATCTGATAGAAAGATAAACAAGACTGACACAAAGCTGTCTCGTTTCCTGTGTAATGGTTTGAATCACTGAGTTGTCTAGTTCAAGCTAAATATTGGAGGAATGAATAAACAATAGGTGGCTCTTTCTTATGATGGTTAAATATGTTTAAAAGGAATACAGAAAGACAATTTTTTTTCCATTGTTAGTGGTCAGTAAATACAAACAGTATACACATACGCCTTTTAAAATAGAAATGCAATATTTCTCAGGGGATTCCAGTTCAGTTAAACAAGTGAGGATCAACATAGTTTATAAATAACTTCTGGATGGAGTTAGTTGTTCTTCTGTTGAGAGAAACTGAATTTAAAGGTGCCTGATCGGAGAATCCTTATTCTGAAATGTGAAAGGAACTCAAGAGGTTTAGTCCTGAGCTCTTAAAATCTCCGAGATGAAAATTGTTGGAAGCTAAAGAATACACTGGATAAATACTACATATTTGCTTCTGAATTCTTGTCCCTGTGTTGGTCCAACTTTTGGTCTCTTGACATGAGTGTGAGATTTGTCTAGGGTTTTTGAAGATTTTTTTTTTTTTGGAGGCGAGACTTTTCCGTAAATGTACAGCAGGAGCTGCCACTTTTTATGAGACCTCAGGGTGGAGTAGGAAGAGTCAGCATGAGCCTAGGTTTTGGCCCTGCGCATATCACAGGGGGTTTGCAAAGGATACTTGTGAGTGCATGCTCACAGCTATTCCACGTGCCTGAAAGCAGAGCCTCCCCGTTCTCAGATTTAGGCTCAGATCAGAGCAGAATTCTGTTTGGGTCAACTGCGATGACTTTGTAACGGGCTGATGAAGACAGAAAGTGGAGAAGGCAGAAAAACAGAAATGTGGAGTTCCCTAGGAGGCTTTCAAGGGGTGGTCCATATGCAGTGCCCATCTAAGGGAAGCCTAGACAAAGTTTGACAGGGATGGGTGCCCCAAGTGGGCCTGTCAGCTAAAATGCATCATAAAGCCTTTCATCAAGTCAGGATCATCTACTGCCACGTGGGCACCACAGTATTCAAATACCCTTATCACTTGTGCTAGAATGCGGAGCAGCCGCCTTTGTCCACTTGCACACTGAGAAACTTGGTACCCAGTGGCCCCATTGTGCGTTTTTCACTGGGGTAGCCCTGTCTCTCATTATGTTGCTGTCTCTGTTTTGGCTGAGAGCAGGATAATTCTGCTGTACCCTGAGGTTTTCGGTTGTAAGCTCAGTTCTGTGAGGTCTTGGCCATTGTATTTGGTGCAGCAGAGGAGGAAACCAGACACCTTTGCTACCTGGTGCTGATCTCTGCAGGCAGCTTGGTGTGCTCAGGCTTCTGGTGACTACTTTTTATTGCTATTTTTGTTTTCTGTTTTTTACAGAAGAGTTATTCCTTGCACTCTACCAGACAGAATACAAAAGAACCAAGTTTCTTGTATCTGTAGAAAGAGTTTGTTGGAATATAAAGAGTTACTGATAATTGTTACTGAAGAATGCTGGTTTCCTCCAGGGAATATTTCTGCATTCATGAGAAAAAACCCCACTGAATTCTCTTTCCTTTCCTCTGAGGTGTTATTAGTCACTGGTCATTTACAAGTTTGCCATCAAGAAGTTAAGCAGAATGGAAATCTTGTTGGCAATGGGAATAAAGCCATTCCCTCCCATCTCCGACCTAGTAGAATAGGCTGAGTCTTTCTTTTAACAAAGTCAACTGAAAAACCTAACCCAAACCCAAGACCCAGCCTGATGTCTGAGTTGGCCAAACCCGTGTTCTTTTTCTTGGCTGGTTCTCTTGGTATGTGGTGGTGGTTGACCTCTCGGATGTGGGCCTAGGTAGGCTTTTGGTCTGACCCCGTATGGATATCATTATGTAACTGTAAAGGCTGTTGTAATCCACATAATAACACAGCATAAAAGCCACTCCGATCACTTGAGCCACGGTGCTTTTTTTTCTTAAGCACTAATCGTTCATTTTTTAAAGCTTTCCTTAGTATAATCTGCACTTACGAAACCACTTAGCTGAACATATGATGTGTGCCAGCTCTCAAAGCCTTAGGAATTTTCTGCAACAGAAATGTTTTTCTACTGATACTCCAGTACATGTCAGAGAAGTAGGGTAAAACAGTTAATATAGGACTCATTAATAACTTCTAGAAAAGAAATGGACATTCACGAAAGATTTAGAAAGAATCCAAAAACCAGGCAAAAACTAATGTCATTCTTACTTAACAAGGCGGGGCAGAGTGGGCAATACTGCAAGAGAGCCTTAGTTGAACTCATGTGCAAAGTTTCCTAAATCAGCAGTGATGCTTTAGGACTCTATCTTTGATTAATTCTCCTTGAATTCAGCGAGAGCTGTGAATTAATACATCTTCACATTTAGCATTTTAGAAAGCCATTTTAGTTTTCAATTAGTACCTCAAAAATGAGCTTTATTTCTGTTATAAGGCATGCTTTAGGTGTGATAACAGTAAGCGAAATAAATGCTCTAAGCGAACACTCTGAGATTTAAATTTGAAATATGCTCTGCTAGGGCACAGATAAATTACTGCTAGGGCAGTGCTAGGTCCTGTATTGCAAAGGCTACTGAGCAGTATATACCTTTTAAAAAAAACCTTTCTATTGGAATTCAGCTCAATAATGGAAACATTAGAAAACTAAGGCAAACAGGTACTTTGGGGCCCGCTGATACAGCTTTCCCTTAAGAAAGAACTGCTTATAATAACAATAGAATGTTGCTTTTCCCTTCAAGATAATTGCTACATCTAGGGCCTAATTAACTGAGACAGTACGTTTTTTTTCTGCTTGTAGATAAAGTTGCTTCTGTATAAGGATCAGGGAGGAGCTTTCTTTTAAGAAAATACTCTGCAGAACATTACATTTAGCTCCACCCGAAGTAAAGCGTTCATTACTGTGTCAAAGCTATAAAAAGTGTCAAGCTCATTCTGTGGAGGATGTCAGTTTGTCATCTTGAATCATGTCTTTTCAGCTTGGATTACTAACTACCTCCATTACCCTCTTTGTCCTGTAGATGTTCCACAGTTCATTTTTTTTCTGTATTAAAAGCAGAGCATTGTGCTAGTGAACTAGAAGATGTGATTTCAGAAAACACGAATTTTCATGATTTTACATGGATTTTCTCAGTGGTAAGAGATGAGACAGGCTGTTTTTAAATGAAGTGATTCTGTCTTTTAATCGTTTGGGGGAAATATGTAATTTTTCAGCTTTAGGTAAGCTGTGTAAGTGCTCATTAAAGATGACATCAGTGATTAGTGTCATTGTCAGTCTTCAGGACAAAAACAATAGAAATAAGTAGAGTGGTTTGTAATTTTTAGAGAAGTTGCCTGGTAGATCATGTTGGAAAGTTTTTTCCTGATAAATGACAAGCCTTTTAGAAACATAATATTGAATTTTATGGAATCTGAATTTATCTTAAGGAATTGGAAAAAGAATGGATTTGCCCTATAGTCTGTAAAGTGCAAACACCTGCTTGCAATTAAATAAAGAAAAATAGAGCCACTAAGGCTGCAGGTGTATGCTGTTCCTAAAACTGTCCTATTCTTGCCAGCTCTGTATTGCAAAAATGTTGCAAATTTTAATGAGTGGAGCTTATGACACCGATACCAGTTCTCCAGTCAGTCTGAAAGCAACTTCATAGTCTTTAATGAGGCAGAGCTTCTCTTTCTGATCTGTACAGATTTTTTTTATAATGGGCAGGGAGGGGAGATGACCTGCTCCGGAGTGCTATGGGTTTTTTTCCTGATGTACAACAAGGGGAGTAGCATACAGGCCAGGTGCTCTGCCCTCACAGGGAGGGCTTGGAAACATGTTTTGGAATGGCACAGATGATCTGTATCCCAGTACTTCTCTCCTCCTCCACGGCTGTTTTTTAACATTACATAATTAATGTATATATAGCGGACTTTAGTGCTTTTGTTTTACAATACCAACTTCAGTCACTACTGCAGAACTTAAAATGTTAACTTAGAAAACAGAGGCTTGGCTGTTTGAGGGAGATAGTCCACAGCGTGTGAGTCTTGGTGATATGCTTAGTGTTTCGATAGGGTGGGTTGTGGCCTTTCGAGATAATTTTTATGACTTGCTTATGTTTGATGGGGTTTCCTTTTGGGTCTAATGCCACTTTTCTGAGTTTCCAGACCAGATTTGCTATTGTTCTATGACAGTTGTTCTTGAGATGTTACGACATGCTTGGTGTTTTGATCATCTTTTAAAAGTCTTCATGTTTTTGACTTGGCAAATTAAGACGCTTTGAGCAGTTGAATGGTTTCCTGGAATATCTAGTGAGTGTAAAATATATGATCAGATGAGCTTGGGACTATATTGGCAGAATAGTTTAAGAAACTACCATTCAGGGACTCTGCTGGTGGTTGCTGCCACCCACTGTAGTTGTCAGTTTTAATCAGCACCCAAAATCTGTCTTGTTGCTAAGTCAAACCCATCTTCTTTGCCAAGTTTAAACTAAGCCATCGCATTTTGCAATGAGTTGAGGTAGGCACATGTGCTCCATCCCAGCAGCTCCTGTGGAGGTTGTGCCCGCTGGGTGTAACTTTGATGGAAGAGAGGGCAGCTACAGTGGCTGCAATTCAAAATGCCCCATGTTATAAGTCTGTGATAGATGTATGCCTGCTAGCCAAAGTGCATGTTTAGGTATCTCACTGGGAAAGAAGATACTGGAAAAGGAAGTCTGTGGCTGGCTTTATGCTTTCC
>VYZW01019034.1:24138-42517 GCA_013401315.1 Balaeniceps rex | reverse complement strand
AATCTCATGTGTAGGAACTTGGTCCTCTGTTCAGATGAAATTTGCTGAGGGCCTAGAGCAAAACCGAAGGAGATTTGAACCTAGATAAGCCAGGATACTATGGTTTAGGAAGAACTGAAATGTGTTGTCTGTCTTGGAAACTCTCATCCATCTGTTGCAGAGCCCAAGCACCTGAGGACTGGTGACCGTTATCTCTAGGTAGTGCTCAAATAGTGTAACCTGCTCTGAGGGAATTGATGATTGGAAATGCCCCCCTGGAAGGTTGAGATCTAATGATTAGCAGCTTGGAAGACCCATAAGAAGGGTTGTGTCTATATCTGGTCTAGTAATCATGATGATTGACCTAGCAGAAAATGAGTTTTAATTTGTGTATTTAAGAAGTAGAACTCCTTCAAGCTACTGTCCTAGATGCAAATATTATTTTGAAAATGTAGCTTTGAGACTCAACAGAAATGATTCTTTGTGTTCACTTATCTGGAAATTTTATTTCCCTTCCTGCCTCCATTAACCACTTTCATATGTCTGTAATTAGAATGCGTCTTAGGTATGAATTCCTTTATTTTAGTTACAAAAGTACCTTATATTTTGGTGCAACATAATTTGTATTGTATATAGGGCTTTTTTTTTTTTTTTTTTTTTAAATCACTGCTATAGGTTGCTGTCAGTCCTGAGGATCTTTCTATAGTGGACATAGTTCATGTCTGCAAGGTTAGTGAAAGTAGAGAGGTGAAATTTTCATCTTTTGTATAACTAGATTTTTATCTGGAGGCAAACACAATACAATTTACATTTCCCCTCCACATCTTGCCTGTATAGATCACTATGTATTCCTCTTGTCACTGATCTAAGTCTTTCATAATATAAAACAAACAAAAAAAACCCCAAAAAACCAGGTAGTGATAGAGCTTCTTATTTGCACAGTTCTGACCAGACTTGTTGCTAAGCAGCAAACAAGTGAATTAAATTTATGGAATGATGACACATCTTCATCCCTTCATTCCAAGCTTCTTCCCTTAAAGCCACAAATGTTTTATCTTTTCATATACATGGATAATTCTATAGTACGAACAAAAGAGCAAGCTGTGTCTAGAGAAGTGACTTTGGGAGAAGCTTTGGACAAGCCCTTCATCTTTTTATCTCTTTCTTTCCATCACTATTTAAGCTATTGTCTCAAACTTGGAGACATTTATCTATAAAGCATTTCACAAATGTTGAAACATCATAGAGAAGTGTTGTGTATCGCTCCTTGTGCATTATGTGAGACTGCACCTGCTGCTCTTTTTCTGTAGTCGTTATTTGAATTGACTGGTAGTTATAAACTCTTTTTTATACTCTTCAAGTAAATTAGCTTAATATATAATCTGATAGGAGAATGTGCTGTATTCTCCTCCAGTCATGTTTTAGACATCTCAGTATGGAGGGCATGGCAGTATGAATGCAGAAGGCAGCTGTTCTGCCCTTGCCATGCAGATTATTCAAGTGGAAATTCAAGTCAACAGTTTGGCTTTTCTAAGGTTTATAGTATATCGTCATTCACTTTTTTACAGGAAGTATCTATACGTGAAGAAAAACTTAGGTATGCTAACCTTGTTATAATGCTCTGTGGACATACTGAAATCCACTTCAGATTTGTAATGTTATTGCAAAGCTTGCTTCATTGAGTTTTTTTCCTCGTTGTACCTTTTGTTTGTAGTTCTTTAAATTAAAGTGTTTACAAGGAAGATGGCTTTGATACCTTCCTGAAAATTAGTTTGGCGTTATTTCTATCCATGCACTTTAAAATAAAATTAGGAATTAAGATGTCAGTCAAGAAAAGTAGTAGTCTTGTTTTGGATGGAGCAAGCAACTGGACCACATTAGCGATTGATCTGATAGCTCCTCCCTCCCCCAACTTCTCTCTGGTACAGAGAAAAATTTCTCTGAATGGAACTTGACAGTGTTTGTAAGCAACATGTAACAGAAACAAACAAGCAAATCCCCTCCTGAAACAAAACCCTCTGATGCCCCAAAAGCATCCCACAAACCCAAAACAATTCTATCAACATTTGTTTCAAGTTCAGTCCTTTTATAAATAAAGCTTTCTGTGTATGCTTTCTGCTCCTGTTGTAATAGCTATGATTTGCTTGTGTTTAGGATCTCGAAGGCTTGTGAGCAGACAAAAGGGATCATATGCTTTTGATGTCTCAGATTTGAAAGTAAATCCTTGTGAAGAGAATTTGTGTCTTTAAGTGTAAAGAGAGTTACCTTTTGAGAAAGGATGCCGTTCTTCATCATGGAATTTTTTTTCTGAGGCACCCTCCTTCAGTTTCTCTTTTAAATATGGAAAATTCCTATATTTTAATAGTGGCCAGGAGCTGATCTCACATTTCACGAGGACATTATTGAATGGCCTTATTGGAACATTGCTTCCTGGACACTATTATTAGTGTGAGAGATATGAGCAGCTGCCAAGTTTCATTCTGAGTGCCTGCATGGGTGGGTTGGGGTGGCATTCCCAGAGTGACAAGCAGAGGTGCTCGGGGATGCCAGGAAGGAATTTTGCTTGGAAAATAGTTGACATTAGCTCAGTGGTTTGTGCTTCTGTCCCTTGTCTCTCCGTCTCCCTTCTGAGAGGTCTTAGCAGCGTGACTTTTTAGATGATTCTTGCCATAGCCTGCCAGAGACTGCTGCCTCCCTCACCTCGTTTGATGTCTTTAGCTGCCCGTTCTGGTGAAAATTTATAGAGCAAACTTCAGTGAGTGTTCTAGTTTGAATATTAAGGAAGAGCAGGAAAGGTCCAATAGCATGGGGTTTAGCACATGCTGGTATGGAGACATGCTCAGGGTTCCTAAGAGAGTTTGGCATAGAGCTACTAGGACAGAATAAAGGCTGAATCAAGTCCTCTCTGGAGTATGTACCTCGAATCCCTTGACAGGCTTTGGAAGGGGTATGGTTTAGATTTTTAAAATAATTTTTCTGTTGCTTCCATGCATCTGCCATATTTCTTTCCTACTCAGTAGTAATTTACTTCAAAGTAGTAATTTACTCTAAAGAGCAAGAACAGAATGAATGCTGTCTGGTGATGGCATTGCCACAGGCCACTTATGTTACAGAGGGGGGGTTTCTCTGCTGGCAAGTTAATGACAAAACTAATAGGAAGGCTTTTTTCTTTTTTTTTTTTTTTTCTTTACCCAGAGTAAACAGCCATCTCTCCTAGTTGCATCCCTCCCTTAGAAAACCTCCAGTGTTGCCGATGTCCCTTGAATTTTTACTCACAGGAGAACAATGGGCGGGGGGGAAACTAGGGCTTTTGTAGCCCTAAAAAATAGCGGATGGAATACATTGATGTCAATAATTAGTAATGTCAGAGAAAGACAGCACATCAGCTCTTTTCTCAGGAGGGGTGTGGTGGGGTTTCTTGTTTGCTTGTTTTTTGAAGTTACTTGCTTATTTGCAGTTGCTTTGCTTCCAGAGAGGGACCCATTATAATGCTCTCCAGCACGGTTTTCTTCAGCCTTTTTGGTTGAAGGATTCTCTAACCTTTTCCGGGGGAGGGGGATGATCCGTACTATGTTGTACAAAATTGTAATATTGCTGTGATAGCTTTCATTTATTGAGCATTCTTGAGTGAATATGAGCATTTGTTTTCCTCTTCCCCTGTGTTTTTTGTTTGCTTAAACCTGTTGGGTTTGGTTTCTGGCAGTTACTTCACAAATTGTCTTTTGATGCTTTATGGACTATTGCTCCTTTCTGGATCAGAGCCCACAGGAACGTTTTGGTGGTATGTGTAGTATAGGGAGCTGAGAATTCCTTGGTGTCAGTAAACAGTTTAATTAATTTTTGTTTGTTTTCCTAAGTTATGATGATGTTTGTGTGTGAGGTGGTTTAATGTTTTTGGAATGGTTTAGATTCCGGTAAGATACATAGTTATCATTCTAAGTGGTTAATGAATGTGATGGGGAGAATTGAGAGTTGTTCCTTTTATATACACACCCTCTGTTGTGTCCAAGTAAAATGAAGGATGTCTATCTGGCAATGACTAATCCTTCTGCATACTGTTAGTGATATGAAATAATTAAGGAATTTCCCTTCTATGTGAATTCCTGATTTACCCTGTAATCATGCAGTTAACAGCTTGGTGTGGTGGGGATTCTTGATAGCAAGAAATTTCTTATTTAGAGTTGCCACTAGAAAAAAACAGTAGAAGGAGCAATATTCAGGAAACGTCATCAGGAAAATTAAAGATGAGTTTGCTTACTTCTGATCAGCCCAGTCACAACCCATTTTAAATTCTTGGTAATGGTTTCTGGTGTTCTATTTGTAGCATTGTTTTTTCTGTCATGTTGTTGTGGTTTAACCCCAGCTGGCAGCTAAGCACCACACAGCTGCTCACTCACTCCCCTGTGGTGGGATGTGGGAGAGAATCAGAATAGTAAAAGTGAGAAAACTCATGGGTTGAGATAAAGACAGTTTAATAGGTAAAGCAAGAGCCGCACATGCAAGCAAAGCAAAACAAGGAATTCATTCAGTCCTTCCCATTGGCAGGCAGGTGTTCAGCCATCTCCAGGAAAGCAGGGCTCCATCACACCTAACGGTTACTTGGGAAGACACAACGCCATCACTCCAAACGTCCCCCGCTTCCTTCTTCTTCCCCCAGCTTTACATGCTGAGCATTATGTCATATGGTGTGGAACACCCCGTTGGTCAGTTGGGGTCAGCTGTCCCAGCCATGTCCTCTCCCAGCTTGTTGTGCACCCCCAGCCTACTCGCTGGTGGGGGTGTGAGAAGCAGAAAAGGCCTTGACTTTGTGTAAGCACTGCTCAGCAGTAACTAAAACATCCCTGTGTTATCAACACTGTTTTCAGCACAAACCCAAAATATAGCCCCGTACTAGCTACTATAAAGAAAATTAACTCTGCCCCAGCCAAACCCAGCACACATGTAATGTACAATTTGAAATGCATAAATGCGAGATTAGTCTTAAAAATAAACAAACAAACCTCTTAACCTACATAGCACTTAAAAAAAAATGCAGAGTGCGTAAAGCATTTTAGATGCTAGCCTTTCAACATCCTGTGAAGTAGGTTGGGCTGCTCTGTTTACAGATGGGTGAAATGAAAGATGAAGTGATTAGATAAGATTGCACATCAAGTCTTTACTGGAGGTGGAGTTAGTAATGAGGAGACCCTGACATTTAACCCTATTACCTGTGCATTAGAATATTCTGTTTTGTGAGACAGCTTGCAGATGTTTGGATTGTGAATTGTGTGATGGTCTCAGACTACCTGTTCAATTCCCTAAGCAGGGATCAGAACTGTTTTGGTGTAGGTGCTCGCAGATTTAAAGATGATGTGTTGGATTTTAAATGCTTGATTTTAGCACGCAGTCGTGTTAAATGTTCCAGCAAGGCGGTGACTGCNCTTTTTTTTTTTTTTTTTTTTTTTTTTTTTGTACTTTGGAATGTGAAGGAATATGAAGGACCTGGGACTGTGCTTACCTTGGTGCCCAGTTAGAATTGGAAACGTGTGGGCTTCTGCTGGCTGGAAATGTACCCCAAATCCAGCAGTCAATTCCAGAACTACATCTAGTCAGGCAATAATCTACAGCTGCTGTACCAGTTGTAGAACAGTGGCTTCGACTTATCCAAACCTCGCCGTGTGCCTACCAGTCCTTTCTGGCCGAAGGCGCGGGCGGCTGTCCCATCCTACGCACATGCTAACCCTGCTGCTGGCACTGGCGGCGGTCCCCTGGCTTAGTCCTGCTCCTACTTGCTTCAGTCTGCCTCAGACGCAGGCATAGCCAGCTGCACCCTTCCACGTTCACTGCCAGTTTTGTCTCACTTTTCTCCTTTTCCCATCTCAGTGACCCTACCAACTTAGTCTGTGTCCTAACAGACGGTTACTACCGAGACCAGCCCTAAATTGTTCCTTCTGGACCCATCCTTAGTCCTAATTTGGTGACTGCAGCCTTTAGCAGATACAAGCCAAGAAAGGAAATTTCCCTTGCCGATGCTAATGTCTCTCATCATTTGGCAAACCCTCGCTGAACCCAGCAATGAGTATTCCTGCTGGCTGCTACCCAGCCCTAAAAGTAATTGACTGAATTTTTTGATCCTTCTCTTTCTGTGTTTTGACACTGGTAACTAATAACAAATAACAATTATCTGAAAACCCTGCGAGTGAATCTTAACTCAAGTCATGCCCTAACACAAAACAGGTGGCTCCCACTGAACTGAAATCTAAATGTTACTTGCTTAGTTCAGTGTTTTACATTAGTTATGGACAAATGTATTAAATTTGAGTAGTGTGAATCTTTGGAAACCAGGAGTGAAGATTATAAATCGTATGTAAAACCAATGTGGCTGTTGTTTACACCAATGGGAAAGATGATAAAATGAGAATCGGGAGTTGGGGTTTTTCATGGGCAACAGTCAGCAAGCCAGCTTAATTGTAAGTTGCCAATAGTCACAAAGTTTTCAATTTTTAAGGTAGTTTGGTATTAGTAATATCACTTGCCTTATAAAGCACTTTCTTAATCTCTCTTTCTAATAAGAAGAGAATGGTTGTGCTCTGAGTTGACCTCACACCAAGAATGCAAGAGGACTGTTTATGCAGAGGTTCCTGCAGAGGTTCCCATTTGCAGATGCCTGCTTTGGGACCTGGTCTCTGAATTGAGACAGATAGCTGGGAAAGATTCACACCCCCACACCCAGCCCCCTGCCCTTGCTAACCTTATATGAGAAAGAAAACATCCAAGTACTACTCCTTTCCTTTTGTATCGATATAGCCAGTTGTATGTGAACGATTTGTCTCATCTGTCATGATTGCACTTTGTTTAAAGTTTTAAATAGAGAAGGAGTAGATAATAATTTTATGTATCTTTTACTGAGATGAATTTATTTCTGTGAGGAAACCTCTGTTCAGTTACCGATTGTGATTAGGAAATCACCATCTATTTTCTGCCCTCAGTTCTAGATAATCTGTGCAACTGGGAACATTGTTCAAAACTTACCTTACTGCTTTTGTCCGAAGTTCCCAGGCTGGTCTTTTGTATGTTTTACCTTGCTTGGTATAGGTTGCTGTGATGTAGGAATAGGAGCGATCAGCTTGTGATACTCAGGTTTGTTTTTAATTTGCTTCTGTTATTGCTAATACTATACTCTAAATAAATATGAGATCAAATCACTTACTTTGAAAGAGTGGGTTATGCTGGAGAAAAGCCGTAATGTTGTGCTGTGGGGTTTGGCCACAGGACCAGAGAGGCCTTCACAAAGGAGTGAATCTGACCTTCTTCCTATTTTTCTTCACAGGTTTCTTTCCCTTCAAACTTCTGTCTCTTTTTGACATCCTACTGCATCTCTTCTTTCTCTTGCATCACCCCAGAGTTATACAGTAATTTTGTGAGCATTCTTGTGGTCAGTAACATGCATTAGTACAAGTTGCACTTCCAGCTTTAAATGTTCCTCTAAAGAAGTAAAGATGAAGAAAGAAATGTATGTTTGAGATGTACCGAGGGCCTACATTTACCTAGACGCACGTTTGTATTCTGAGCCTTGCACATATTAGGTACAAAACTCTGATGGTAGAAGGTAGAAGCTGGAGCTTCCAGAGGAAAAGCTAATGATGCTTTGCAGCACCATGCCTGGAGTTAATGTAATCTCTCGTTATCAATGCAAACTCCCAAGTCCCCAGTTGATACAACTTCTATAAAGGCCAGAGCCTGCCCGTGAGATACTTTGTCCTGTGCGGAAGATTTTGGTACAAGGTGGCAGGCGCTGGAACTCCCTCCTTCTTGACCTTTTTTTCCATACCCATCTTCCCCTCTGTGGAAAGTGGATATTGTGCTTTTCTGTCTTGTATGTATGAGGCTGCAGCATGTATCCACTATACTGGACCCTTGCTTAATCGGATGTGCCAGTATGCTTCCCCTTGAATAATTTTCCTTGTACTCTTAAGTTAGACACTTATGCTTGAAACATTGCCTGAACATTTAATCACTGTGGATGGGTATTTCTGCCTGAAAACCGTGGTAATATGAGTGTTCATATAGTGATCCTATGAGCTCCTGCTGGTATTTTATATGTGCTTATGTGTTGTATCCTGATATCTGTGTACCCCTCATCCATGACAGGAAATGAAGGGAAGAAAAATTTACTAACCAGAAAAACTTATAATTGAGTCCATATACCTTCTTTGATATGCTGTCCTTTCTTAGACAGAGTTATTATTTGAATTGCAGGATTTAAAGTTGTGCCTGAAGCACAACTGTAAGTTGTCAAACTAACAGAGAAACCTTCAGAATTGGTACAATTGAAAACAGTATCATTTCTGTAGTGGTCATCATGTAGAAAGAGAATATCATACATTTTATTGTAAACATGACGGGCAGTATTTCTGACACATTGT
The DNA here is from genome assembly GCA_013401315.1 of Balaeniceps rex. Lineage (NCBI taxonomy): Eukaryota > Metazoa > Chordata > Aves > Pelecaniformes > Balaenicipitidae > Balaeniceps > Balaeniceps rex. Next base: position 34,133 of record VYZW01019034.1, on the reverse strand, counting down.
GAGTCACTGAATTCCTGATGGTACTCTTAGAGGCTCGCTAGCCAGCGATTATTTATGTAGAGTAATTTACGGAGAAAAACTGTCAGCAAAACTACAAGCCTCAACTGAGCTGAGTGAGATTTGTTATACACTGTGGCCTCTGCTAGGGCTTTGGCAAGTGCACCTTTTTTGAATAATGTGAAAGACCTTGTCAAGCTGTCTCTGGTAATTAGGTCTGACATAGCTAATACCTGAAATATAGGCAGGACAGTCATGTGGCCAAATCATGGCTTGTCAGCAGTGAATGTGTTTGTATTGAGTTGCCTGTGTTGTTTTTGGGAAGGGAGCGTTGCATAAAGAACATGCAGAAAAGTTTTGTAGATACTTTTTTCCATTCTGTGCTGAAATAAAAGACTGTAGTTCTTCTATGCCAAACAGTTATTTATATATTTAATTAGAGTATAAGAGTGTTCCTTGTTTGATAAAAAGAGATTGGTAGATGTGTAGACGTTGTCAAATACTGCAAACAGGTTGATGTTGAGTTTCTGATAGTCACAGAAGTGCCTTTATTGTCAGTCCTTCCTAGTGCCGAGTGAATTCAGGCACAGCAACATTTAACCATGTATCTTTTTTATTTACTATTGACCTCCAGTGTTTCCCCTTTTTTTTTTTTTTTTAAATGGATTATAATGTTGGATTAAGTAACACTGTCACGCAGTGTATTAGGTGCTGCTGTTGCGTTCTTTAATGGCAAGGGAAGCAATTTAGGAAAAGCAACTAAAGCGTTAAGTGTGCAGAAATGTCCCCATGGTCGATAGCTGTAACTGCAGATAACATGACCAAGATCATGTAACTGTCCCGTTAGATAAAGGAATCCTCTAGCAACCTGAGATTTCTACTGGCATTGTTTCTGCTGAAGAAATATACCATGTGCAAGTGCTGGCTTTTAAGTTTAAGAAAAAGCACAAAGAATTCTTTTCTGTTCCCTTATTGCCTTCCTGTGTTCTGTACATCAAAATTTTCTCATTTATAGTAAGAAATGAAAATATATTTAGCTTGCTAATAAATGAAAGAAAGCTGCTTTAAAGCAATTTAGATGGAAATTATTCATATTGTAAGCAAATTCCTAAGAGAGACTCTGGGAAGATAAGTACATGATGCGATCTGGAGTAAAGAGTCTTTTCTCCTTTCCTTTAAAAGAACTTTGCATGGGTGTGTTTTGTTGCTCTCTAGCTTTAAGACTTCCTTAATTTTAATTTCCCACTATCAGAGGAAAAGTCTTTGTGCATTACTGTGACGAAAAGGCTAAATGGATATAGTCAGAAACAGTTGTGCTTGCTTTCAACCAAATGTGGCCATTTGCTCAATTGTCTGCATGATTCTTTCCTCCACTTTTTAATTTCATTGGCCATGGCTTCTTTTCTTTTCTAGCTCAAAAAGAAGTTTACAATTCAAGGAAAGAAGGGATTGGAATAGTCTTCAGCATTTTTCTGAATTACACATTCCTGCAGGTAGCAGGAGTCACACAAGTTGAGCAAAACAACTTTGCCTATTAATATTTTGCTTTGAGCCACAGAATGGATTATGAAATCCCTGCAGTCAAATGAAACTTCAAATACAGAAAACACAAATAAGAAAAAAATGTGGTGAGCTTGTGACTTGCGTTATGTGTAGTTTCCTTTTTTCTTTGGTATTTCCAGTTTTCTCAAACTCTTTCAAGCCTTGGACACAAAGAGAACTTGAATGTCTGTGACTGACACCCCTTTGAAAGCACAAAGAATGCCAAAGAAAAGCTATGTTTGCAGCTGTCTAAAGCAACTTCCAGCTGATAACCTGGCACTCTCACACCCTATTCTGTACTATACAAATCTGGCTGCTAGATTGCTTTGGTGCAGCACTGCGCTATGAGCAGCCAGAGGTTCCTTTGGTCCGGCCAATAAGAGGTTAGTTGAGCTTCACTGAAGAAGTGTTAATTCTGGTTTATTGAGTCATCAGCCCCGTTGCTGTTTCAAATAAATAGAAGATAAATTGGAACAAATGTTTGCATCTTATTCCATTTGGTCTGTTTGGTTGTGTCACAGCATATTATTTAAGTTGCATCACAGGAATTAGTACTGTGCTCCCCCCCCAGTGTATTGCTAGCTCTTTTGGTTTTTCCTTTTGTCATCTTTTTGTTTCCCTCTGATTTCTGTGATGTTGTTTGACTTTTTTTTAAGCCAAGTATAACTCAAATTTCTCAGGGAAAGGGAGTTTCTTATTAGTATGTAAATACTAGGTACAGAAATGATCCATGAGACAATTAGTGCTATAAAAACATTAGAATATTATTTATACAGGCATCAACACTTTTTTCCCTGAAGATGGCTGGATATCCTGGAAAGTGCTGTAATGGCTTCTGGTTTTGCCAGTTCATATCTAGCTAATCTGTGCACTATGAAGAGGGTGAGCAGAATGGATAGGGAAGCACGCTGCCTGATGCGTAATGAAATTTCCCTCCCCTCAGTTAGTTGAATTGTATCAGTACTGCAGAAGAGGATACCAACATTTGTAGAAGTTCCTATGTAGTTTAACTGTCAAAGAGGGTATAGTGAACCAATGACACAGCATGATATGCAAGAGTGGAAACTGTGACAACTTCTTTCTCTGATTAAAAGCTAATACTTACAAAATGCTGGGGGAACTTCAGGTGCAGCTATGAGCAAATTAAACTGTTTCCAGCTTTCATGAGTCGTAAGTTACTAAAATAAGCCCCTTAATTGCTAACTGTTTAAAGTTTTTAATAAATATTGACTTACTAATCTCACATATTTGCACAATATGAATGTGACTTGATGGGCATGCCTTATAGCATGATGAAGAATTTGGCAGCTGGAGGATTAAACGTCTGCTTAGTTGCTTGTGACTTAGGTCAGATATGAATCTGGTGATCTGGATAATAAACCCCAAAACTGTTGGCAGTTACCACACAGTAGACCTTCACTGTAAATTACAGCTTGGTGCAGTTGTCTAACATTATGTTGAAGTGAATATAGAGTTGCAGCATCATCTGTTTTTGTTCTGTTGTAGTATTAAAAAGAACTTTTAAACAAAATTCTTGAAAAATGTTACTGTGAAATACAGCCAGGAAATGAAACAAAATTATACATGAAGACACTGCCTTAATATGAGGTTATGTTATAAGTTTGGTTCCTTCGACATTTAAAATGAATGAAAAGAAGAGTAGTGATGTGGATACTAATTATTTTATACGTAGTTGAAGCTACTGCTTCTTTAACCTTGTTATATTGAGTCAGCAAGGTTAAGATTTATAGCGGCTATCTGTTTCTTATAATGGAAGATCTGAATAAATGTTTGTCATAGTTCTGCCTCCAGGTTGCATTGGGATTATGCCAGTGCCTGTAGACTGATTTGCCTGAAAAGATAGATCCCTCAATCCTGAAAGTGCTGTTTTTTATAGTATAGGTGTCTTTTTCAAAGGTTTTAGTTGTGGTTTTGTGTGTCTCTTTTTCCTGAAGAATAACTAATGCTCTGTTAACATACAAACAGCCTAAGTTCTACCCACTGTTTTAAAAAAGAGGTATTTAAGATTCATAGATAGACTCTAGTGAAATAGCTGTACTCTGTTTCATTACCAATGAACCTGTAGCAGAAGTGGTGAGAGTGAGACTCAGCGAACTGAATAGCTATGTTGTTCAGTAATAGATTTTAGCCTGCTGATAGCCTAGAGGCTGAGGTACCTTCCTGTATAATAGCTGGGGCACAGTGTGAGTCAGTGACTTTGTCAAGGTCTATACATGGGCTGGAATGTAAAACAAAGTCCCTTGAGCCCTGTTCTTTTGTTTTGTGCATGAAGGCAGCTTTCCTAATTCAATATATTTATTTCTACTTTTAAACACAATTTATGCCAAGGTACTTGAGTACTGGTAGACATGCATTGCTTTCTTTTTTTTTTTTTTTAATTTTCTCAGGGCATTTCACTAGCTTGAAATCATTACTCCCTGCTCCTTCAGAATTCCTGCCTAACCACAGCTGTGTTGAGCTTGCGATGCTCAAACCATAACACACGTATGGAAGCTAGGCAGGTAGTTTACAGCTAGGAGTATGCTGAGAGACCCTTGCCACATGCAGCGTGCAGATACCTTTTTGATTTGGGAAGAAGGTATAGTCCAGTGCTGTGGCAGGGCTGTGGCCAGCCAAGGGACCTCTCAGACATGTGGTGTGTGCACAGGACACCGACGTGCACAGCATTTGCCAGCTGCTGAGCCGCTATAAATGATGTCATCAGAGTCATCCTTTGTGTATATCTTGCCATGGGTTCATCACTTATCTTTAACCAACAGCAGGTTAGACTTACTTCAAGTTTGAATCCAGTTTTCCTTGCAATACTGCCACATCAGTTTGCTCCTGTGGCTTTTAAAAGAATGCATGTGGTGGGTTGCTTCCTCTATGTGCGCTGTGTGTCCTTGGCGGTCCTTTTCCCATGGGTGCAGGATTTGCACAAGCCCAGGGATGGCCGTTTGTGTCTCGGTCCCATGTTCAGTTGTGGATTACATTTGCACGTGGGGGAAGTAGCAGAAACAAAGCTAGTGCTGCACATTGATCAGGGATTTCAGATATGTCCAGTGAACGTGCTATTTTGCTTACATTACCAACTCACTGTTTTTAATACACAGTCTTTTTGGAAAATAAATCCTGTTGGTGTTATGTGTGCATGCTTTATGTCACAAAAGAGTGTCTCAGTTCTGTTGGTGTTTAAAAAACCAAAAAATTTGTTCTTTTGTTTTTTTTAAATCTCTTTGCACACATCATCTCCTAATGTTTCTAGTGGGGATACAAAGGCTTTTGGAGATGCCTTATGAAATACTGGTTTGGGGTGCTAACCGAATAACAGCTTTTCTGCATGTATTTCTGCCAGTTACACCCTTTGAGAAGTGAATTCTGTGTTTCAGACTGCTTTTTTGTTTGCACTGAATGCACGATCATGTTTTCCCTGATCTACTTTTGGAAATACTTGGTGAACTGGGGCAGAGAGGTTTTCTTTCTGTTTGTAGGCCTTTCCCCAGCTCAAATACTCAGCAGTCACATGTGCAGGGGTTAATACCCTGGTTTGAACTTTGTTCTGGCTTTTGAATGTGTTAAATGCTCCAGGATCAACAAGACAGCAGTTAATGAAAGCACAGGTCATCAGTGTTTAGTTTTGAAGTGGAAACTGTCTGTGCGAGGGGAGATGTATTTCATGTTACTTCATAACATGGAAAACGCGGAAGCGAGGGAGCTGGCTGGACTTTTGTGTGCTGCTCTTCAGAGCTGCTAGCTGCCTTTCACCTGGATGATTGGTGGAGAAAGGGGGGGAGCTACATGGTCTTTCATGTTTTGTGTAGTTCAAGATGCCGTTTAGTCCAACACTTATGTGCAGTATCTGTCCAAATGCCTTATGTGAGTAATTCTCCTCATGTTTGCATCATGGTTAGGTGGCATCTTCCAGTGTCGTGAAAGGAAATTAAAAAAAAAAAAAAAGTTTCAGTTCTTTAGCCCACAAGCACTTGTTGGGCTGTGTGCTTATGACTGAAGTATAATGCTGTGATAGTGGCATAAAATGTAACTCATCCGGATACTCTAGAGTGTGTAATGAGACAAAGAGATTACAGAATTGGAAAAAGTGAGATTACTAAATGTTCTACGATAATCTCATTCCAGTCTTTTGAACTATGCATTGATTATTTCAATTTGGGTCATAAAGGTCTGCTTTAAGCATGTTTATATAATGAATAGATTACACTGTGTATCCAGCAATACATTTGTATATATAATTAAAACTAGCTATCTATATGTTGAGTCAGGCAGATACTCTCCAAATTTGTGCCTGTGTCCTGCCTTCATTTTTCTTTATTCTTCCCTATTCCCCTTGTGGTAATTCTGAAATTTCTTCAGGTAGTCAAAACAGACAGGACTATTTTTCTATTCAGTAAAAGGCTCTGGTTCTGACTCTACCTTTGTTGATAACCAAGAAACGCTTGTAGACATGTAAGCTAGAAGATTCAAATAAAATATCTGTGTCTTAGCTATGCATCTTACTAATTATTTCTGGTATAGCTGCAAATATCCTGACTTTGGTGGAATGAATTTGAGGGGGGAAGAAAAACCAGCACAGCAATTTACAGTCAGTTTTCTCATTAGATCTCTTGCTTCTGGAGAGCTGGAGTCGTAATGCTGGTATAGAGAGTTCTATTATTGACCAGCAAAGATCCTTGATACCTGTTCTCTAGCAGTCATGTGTATTTTCTCATCTTGCTCTCAGTCAACACAAATAAGAATAAAGGTAAGTAGGAGTCAGTGAGTCTGTGTAGAACCGGGGTTGTTGCATTTCTCTTAGTTGGACACTCCTGCTCTTGAAATAGCATTGCAAAACACCTCTGTCATAAGATAAAATGAAGTGGCAGTTACAGGTCTGTGCACAGTATTTTTTTTTTCCCGTGGAGTTTGTACCATATGCAACCACTCAACCCCCCCCCCACGTTTGTTTTGGCTGGTGTCAACCCTCAAAATTTCTCATGGACCTTCGTCTTTTGGATAGAAAGGTAGGGGAAATTATAATTTTATGGAGTCGCAATGAACCACATCTAACAGGTTTTGCAGGTTACTAGAGGTCCAGTGGACTGCAGTTGGAGAATCACAAGCATAGGGTAGGCATACAGCTCTAAAGCTTTATCAACAGGGTGAATCCTGACCGAAAGCACCGATTCAAAAGTAAAGCAGCCTTAGTTGCTGAAGCTAATCGTCATTAAAGGCTTAATGTTCTTTGTTACGTAGCTTCTGACTGATCCTGCCTGAGATTTTTGTGCCAGTATGGCCTTCACCTGTGCAGGACAGTGAGAAACAATACTGCTACAATATTGTAATTTTTTTAAAATGCAGGTAACCCTAAATCATTGTGATCCTAGTAAGAGCAAATACAAACCTACTGTGGCTGTATTAGTGACCTGGCCTGTGCTGCTGAGCCCCACTGACCTGCTTTATCTGCCACTCCTCTCCCTCCCCAGAGTCTGGAAGGTGATACTTGTGTGACTGCTTTCCTGTCCAGCTATAAGAGGTTCTCTTTTGCCTACCTGCAAACTTTCCCCGGCAAAGTGTCTGAGAAAAGCAGAGGTGTTGTTCTTAGACAATCTGTGGAGCAGGCGAGGTGCCGTGGTCTGTGACTCTTGATACTGTTTCGTACTGGACATACTTGGAACAGCAGTGGAACAGGTTGGAACAGTCTAGACCTTGAGTGAGTGCTTTTCATTGAGTTTTGTTTGTAGATTGTGTACGCGTATTGCATCTTGTTCTTGTAAGTCACGGCAAAGTGCTGGTTTAAATGGGCAGAGTAGAAAATGGTAGTCTGAGTTTGACTAATGATTGTAGAGCCTAATGCTGCTTAAGAATCCAATTTATTTTGGAATAGCACAGCTTATGTGTTAAAATGGGGGTTCTTTTCCCCTGCTTCAGCAATAATTTTAATATAAAACCCAGACATGAGAAGAAACCTTAGTAAATGAAGGAAGAAATGCATTAAAGGAACTTCTAGTGTAGGAATTATTTTTTGGTGCTAACTGGGACTAAAAAATGAGATTAACAAGGAATTTTAAAGCAAATCTGTTAGTTGGCCATGGGATCTTTCACATATGTTGCAGCTTTCTGCAATGTTCATGAAGAGCTTTTGTTTGTGAGAAGCAGAAGAAAAAGCTATGAACTGCCACCTTGTCCTCAATTTTTATTTCAAATTTTATGTCTCCAGGGGAGGTAAGCATGCTTGACTTTTGAATGCATCTCTCATTCATTCATCCTAACATAAAAATATTTTTCATTAGATGATGATGTGACCTAGTAGGATAGTTGCTAGTACCAGTACAGTGCATTAGGTTGTTCACTGTGGTTCTGAGGACCAGCTGCGGACCACTTCTGTTTTTGCAATCTGCCAGCAGTTCACAGACCCCAGTTTGTTAGAAACCGTTCTGATTTACATCATTAGGACTAGATCAGAAGCTCCTGCTTCCTACAGAAGTCAACAAATATCTTTTCTAGCTGTCATTGGCAAACGTGTTCACTGAACACTTTAGGGTTTCCAGTATTTTGCCACCTTGTTTCCATATGTGGTAGACTGAATGAGGCTAGCTCCTTTGTTGTACAGACTTTTTATTGACTTTTATGTTGTTTTATGGACATTTTATTGATAGCATAGTCCCACAACTACAAAGCAGCAGTGCAGTACAAGTGAGATACAGAACTGGGATTCCTGACTCCTTTCTTTTGGGCTGTATTGCTTTTTGTGGCAAACGAGCTGTGAATTATCCAAAATAAGGTTTGAGCAAATGAAAGCATTCTTGATTTTGTCTTGTGATGGACTCTTTTCTTTCATCAGAAAACTACTGCCAGCTTTTCAAAAGCTTGCAGTGGGATATCTACTTCACAATATTCTATTAATTATGTTTGTTTTTTAAATACATGCGTGTTGAGTAGCTCTTGAGCATGCCTTTGTTGCAGGACTGAACTTGACGTGGCAGAGCATCCGTGTTACTGCTCTGTAACAACAGTGTATAGTTGTTGTTCCAAGTGCTTGGAAGCTTTCTCGTAAAGGTGGTGCTCCAGACACACAAAGTAAACTGTTCCCAAAGCTAAAAAATGTTCTTCACAGATTCTTCCAGTTAGCCATCTGAAACTGCCTGTGAGAAATTCTAGCAGAATTTTGGGAACAGGCTTTGTCAGTTGAAGAGCAGAGGCTGCTGCAGGTTGTGGCTGGATCAAGGATACTGCATTCATTCACGGTGGTTCTTCAGGGGAAAGAACAGACTTTTCAAGTATGCTGATAGATGGTTATCTTGCATTAAGGAGACCAGCTGTGAAATGTTTGCAGAGTCTCCTGGTACATTTTTCTTTTTTTGTTTCATTTTGGTTTTGTTTTTTAATGTAGAAAGCATAGTAGGATGTCCAACCAGTATAACAGTCTATGTAGCTGTACATACAATGCATATCTCTTGTGTGTGTATTTAAAATGAAGGTGTTTAGATTACAGTGACACTTGGAAAGGAGGAGTAGGATTAAATCCCTACTTTGTATTCTGTGTCCCAGGTGGTCACCTTGATAGCTGTTGTCTGCTGAGCAAGATTGGGCATGGTTGTGGTGAGACAGGAGACCAAAACCTGAAGGAACACTTTTATGCCTGGTGTTACGATAGCTGTTCCTCTAGCTACAGAACTTGTTCAAGTAGTTCTAGTAATGCTTTCTTCTGGGTTTTATCTTTCTGAGGGAGGAGAGGAGGAGAATACCATTATTTCAGTTCTCTAGGACAAGAAATGTGTTTTCCATCGGAAAAGTAACTTTGGATATCGCATCTTTTTTAATACTATGTTAGGTGCTTAAAGAAGGGGGGAAATACTGCATTGTAGCTAAAACCCGTGCTGTCCTGTGACTTGACTTAGCTGAGTAATCACTGCGCTGGCAGTCAGTCTCGTTCTCTTGCTTTCAGTTTATGACTTTGAGTATATGGAAAGACTGTGCCTCTTTCATGTTAGCCTGAGTTGTAGGTGTAGGAAGGAACAGGCTACTGAAGGAGCCAGATTGAAAGGTCTGACTTAGGGAAATATGTATCTTGCATTGTCCAATAACTCTGCCACTCCCATATCTGTTGAAATGTGGGGTTAATTTTAGGGTGTTCTTCACTGCTCAGATGACTCCTACCTCATAGTTAATTTGTGTGTTTTGATAAGGAACTTTGATAAGTATATGATAAAGTTTTGGTTTTGCAGCTGGAATCAATGCAATATAAAACTTGTAAGAAATCAAGGGGTGTTGCATTAGGAAAGACACAGGAGTTTGTTTTTTTTTTTTTTTCACTTAAAAAAATCAAAGAGAAGGGAGAGGGCTAAAAAAAATTTAAAAAAATCCCCCCCATCACCAGGATCAGGTTCTTTTTAATGCTTATCAGTAACTGTAGCAACATTAATCAGTCTTCCTTATATACTTCTACATGCTTTCAGGAG